>CM050525.1:46871646-47101646 GCA_027563665.1 Antrozous pallidus | reverse complement strand
TGACAGGGATACTTAGAGAGCTGGGCAGTCAGCCAAGGAACAAGGGGGATACTGAGGCACATGGAGACCAGCAACAGGGAGAGCCATTCTCGCCTCAGACCAAAGACACCGCCCGGGGAAGGCTGTCTGCAGAACTCGGTGAGAGACTGAGCCGTGGAGGGATGACCTGACAGCTGTTACCATGGAGACATGCAGCCACAGAAAAATCAGAGCCAGCAGAGAGAGCTGCGGGAAGAAGTACCTCGCTTCTCTCCCTCCATCCTTAGCGCCCCTGCTGGACGCAAACCAAAAGCCAGGGCAGGAGGCCCAGGAGCCAGGCCCTCTCCTCAGTCCACTATCCCCCCACCACACACACACACACACACACACACACACACACACACACATACACACACATATACACACAGAGCAGAGGTAGGCGGATGTTCAAAGAGAGTGGATCTGGCAGGTCGGGGCCTGCAAATCCCCCAACCAGGTGACTGCACGTGAGGGAACAAGAACGGGGAGTGCCGCCCTAGCTGGTGTGGCTCAGTGGATAGAGCGTCAGCCTGCAGAGCAAAGGGTCCCGGGTTCCATTCCGGTCAAGGGCATGTACCTTGGTTGCAGGCACATCCCCAGAAGGGGTGTGCAAGAGGCAACTGATCGATGTTTCTCTCTCGTGATGTTTGACTCTATCCCTCTTCCCTTCCTCTCTGTAAAAAATCAATAACATATTTTTTAAAAGAATGGGGAGTGCTGGGAAGGCAGTGCCAGGTCAGTGAGCATTCACACGTGTACGTTTCATCATCAGCTGCTGCTCACTGGCCGATTGCCAACATTTTCTAATTCAGCCTGGAAACAACCCCGAGAAGCAGATTGGGGTGTTCCTCTGTTCAGATGATGAAATTGAGGCTCAGAGGGTGGAGAGTCTTGCGTGCGGTCCCACGGTGACAATGGGGGGGCCGCTCCGTGGACCACGGAGCCTGTGGTCACCACGTCACCCTGCACCGGAGCCCAGAGAGGCGAGATCGAGGGAGTGGCATGTGGCTGGGCTGTGAGGCAAGGACCGAGGACAGTCCCCAGGGGAGGACATTTAGACTCATCTCTGAAGGACAAGCTCACGAAAGAGGGAACTCAGGGAGAGGGGGCACCTGTCCTGGGCCCTCCCTTCTCTGCCTGCCTGCTCTCCTTCCTGTGCCAGTGGGGCAGGTCAGCGCTGGCCACACACTGCCACCCTCCACCAGCTGCTCTGGGCCTGCTTCCTCCCCCAGAATCACGCAGGCAATTTCGGTGTCCGCCCTTCCAAACGTGCTGCCCCCGCCACCCCCTCTGCCCCGAACCCCAGTCTCAGGAAAGGCCCTGCTCCCCAGCTGTTCATGCCAGAGACTGGGAGTTCCCTGGACCCTTTCCATTCCTCACCCCCAAGCAAGTCCTGCTAACTCTTCCTCACAATCGTATCCAGGCCCAGTCCGCGAGTTAGAGCGTTGGCTCTTGGACTGAAGGGTCGCCCGCCTGATTCCGGTCAAGGGCGTGTACCTTGGTTGCAGGCTCAATCCCTGACCCCTGTCGGGCACGTGCGGGAAGCAACCAATCAATGTGTCTCTCTCACATCAATGTTTCTCTCTGCCTCCACCCCTCCTTCCACAAATAAATAAATGGGGAAAAACTACCCTCAGGGGAGGATTAACGAAACAAAATAAAAAAAACATGCCCAGTGGCCATCCCCTCCTAAACCTGGTCTGAGACATCATCAGCTCTCACTTGCACCCGTGGCTGGCACCCCATCATCTCCCCTCACTCAGCCAGGCCCCTCCTCCCCATGGCCAACGGCACAACCCAACCGCATTCGCTGTCTACGGCCGCTGCGGCAGACCACCCCGCACGTGGTGGCTCGACACACACACACACACACAAGTTCGCCTATTCGTTAACTTATATTCCGGAGATGGGGAGTCTGAAAGGGGTCTCGTGGGCTAAAGTGGGGGATGCGGTCCTTCTGGCGGCTCCAGGGAGAAGCCAGGCCCTGCCCTTCCCGGCTTCTGGGGGTGCCCACACCGCCGGGTACCCACAGCATTCCGGCCGTTTCTGTGGTCACACCTCCGTGGCCTGATTCTTTCCCCTCCTTCAGGGGGTGACCCACACTGTCCAGCACAATCTCTCTACCCCCAGATCACATCAGCTGAAAGCCCTGCGCTCAGGTATAGGTTCGGGGGATGAGGGGGTGGGCATTTTGGGGGAGGGACCATCACACTGGCCTGGCCGCCTCCTCTGGCACCCCACCCTTCCCCGCTGTTCATTTCTATCTGACCCAGGGGCCTTTTTTTTTTTTTTAATCCTCACCTGAGGATATTTTCCATTGATTTTTAGAGAGAATGGGAGAGAGAGAGAAAGACCTACAGAAGTATCCATGTGAGAGAAACACATCGATTGGTTGCCTCCTGCACGCGCCCCGACCAGGGCCCGGGCCGGGAGGAGCCTGCAACCGGGGTACGTGCCCTTGACCAGCTACGTGCTGCAGGTGCTGCAGGCCGACGCTCTATCCACGGAGCCAGACCAGCTAGGGCCCAGGGGCCTTCTTTGGAAACACACTTTCCGCCTTTCTACCTCAGGGCCTCTGTCCTTGCTGGTCCTTCTGCCTAGGACTTCCTTCGTCCCCTGAATTCCTGGGGCTGACAGGCAGATGAGTGTCATCTCTCCGAGTCCGTCCCTGGCCGCTCGGGCTCCGCCGCTGTCCCCTCTGCTGCAGCCTCCGCTGTGGTCCCCCGGCCCCTCTCGTCCCTCGCTGAGGTTTTCCTCATCCACTTATTTCCCAGTTGCTCCCACCACAGGGTGTGCCCCCCGGGTGGCCCCTGCCTGTCTCCCCCGCTGCTGTGCCCCAGGCGGCTCAGTCCCCAGCAAGGTCCTGCTCCCAGGCCTGAGGTCGCTCCCTAATTCTCACTTTCAATTTTGTTTGACTTTTTTCTTTTGAGTCACTTCTCACTTGAGGGAGGAAGAAAGAAGCAGGACTTGTGGTTCCTCTCCAGGCACGGAAGGAAATGACCCACCGGGCCTGTGCCCAGGGGAGAGGGTGGGAGAGGGGACATGCTCGCGGCCTCCCCTGAGTCAGGGCCAGCTTCCCGACCGGGACTCCCCACCTCCCCACGGCGCTGCTCACTGCCTGCCCCTCGCCTGGAATGGCTGCCCTTTCCGAATCCTGCAGCAAAGGGCACCTGGCCTCTCCCACGTCACCTGCCTCGTCGGTGACTAAGAAACGTGAAGAGACGTGAGGACACGTGAGCAGGCGGGCCGCCCCGTGGGCACATGGCACTTGCGTTCTGCGGCCTGCTCTGCCCCACCCCGACCCCGGCAGCCACTTCCTCATAGGCCAGTGGCTTGGGCGTCGGGCGGGGGCTTTGGATGCTCAAGTCAGCAGTCCCAGAGGCCGCGCGGGCCCAGAGCGGACACCCTCAGCCCTCTCAGAGGCCAGCCTGGCGCCAGTGTCTCAGGGGAAATGTCACTAGAGTTTGGACATCTCCTGGGATGTGCGGAGTCCAGCCTCTCCCCTACACCGCAGCAGGGGACAGCCCTGGAGGAGGCCTCCTGTCCCGCACCCCACAAGCCCACATCTCTCTGGGCAGGAGCCCTGGCCCCACGACTACCCACCCGCCTTCTTGCCCCGAACCATCCCAGGGGCTGCAGGTCAGTGACAAGGGGACCCAGAAGGGAGGACCGGTGGGGTCAGTGACGGCCAAAGTCAGAGCCTCCATCCACCATGGGGCAGTGGGGAAACCCCTCTTCCCGGACTTCTGGATGAAGCCAGGCCCCCACGGATGGGTGACCCCTGATCCCAGTGCAGGCTGATTCGAGGGCTGCCTTCAAGGGCATGCAATCCGGGCAATGGTGGGGGGAGGGGGGGGGCCTGCACTTAAAAGCACTATGCTTGGTTTCCTGCTCTCCCATCTTCGTCTTGAAATTCTTAATAACTTTTGAACCCCACACTGACATTTTGCACTGGGCCCTGAAAATAATGAAGCCAATCTTGCAAGCTGTCCCTCCCCACCTCACTCCCCCTCCCCCTTCTTTACTCATCCCTCAAACTCCCTTCATCTGCTGTCAACTGTCAAAATACTCTATCTGTGGGTCTGTTTCTCTTCTGCTTGTTTATTTATTTTGTTTTTTTAGATTCCACACATAAGGGAAATCATACGGCATCTGTGTTTCCCTTGTGTGACTTATTTCACTCTGCACAACACCCTCTAGTTCCATCCCTGTTGCTGCAGATGGCACGGTTTTATTCTTTTTTTATGGCCCAACTCATACTCCATTGTATATATGCACCACCTTTCCTTTACCCAGTCATCTGCTGGACACTTCAGTTGCTCCCCTATCTCGGCTATTGTAAATAGTGCTGCAGAGAACACATGGCTCTACCTGTCTTGTCCATTTTGTGTTCTGGGTTTCTTCAAATACCCACCAGTGGAATTGCTGGGTCTTTCTTTGCCTCTTGGTATAAATTGGCAGGTACAGAATAGTCATGGCGATGTAGAGTACAGCACAGGGAATATGGTTGATGCTATCATAATTACTATGGATGGTGTCAGATGGGTAGTAGTTTTATCAGGGTGATGACTCCATAAGTTATATAGATGTCTAATCACCAGGTTGTACACCTGAAACTAGTATAACATGGCACTTCAACTGTTAACCTGAAACTAATATAACATTGTAGGTCAACTGTTAATTGAAAAATAAACAAAGAAACAAACAAAGAGAGAGAGAGAGAGAGAGAGAGAGAGAGAGAGCAGTGGGGAAAAAGCATGAGCCTTTGGGTCAGACAGACTTGGTTCAAATCCTGACTCTGGGGCTTACCGGCTGAGGAATCTCGGAAATGTGACTAAACCTCTCTGTCCCTCCGCTCATCTATAACATGAGGGTTATGATTATACCTCGAAGGTTCTTGGGGGGATTAAATGAGATAATACAAAGTGCCTGGAACTGTGTTGCACCATCAGCCCCACCATTTGCTCCAACGGGAATGTCACTTCTTTGTATGTTGATTTTTTCGGTGTAAAGGGAGGGTAACCAGGTGCCCTGGTTACTCCATGGGAGTTAGGGAGTAGCCATCAGCATCAGCATCACCCTCTCTTCCAGGAAACCATCCCGACAGCCCTCCTCTGGGCCTGCCTGTGGCCTGCGCTTGCTGCCACTCCAGTACATGTGACATTTAAGTAGGAATTATTTGTGTGTCTATCATCCCCTCCCAGACTTGGGGCTCTTTGGGACAGGAGCAGAGCCTGGCTCTGCTGGCATCAGCAGAGGATGAGGAGGAAGGAGTGAACAGATCAGGAAGTTCAGGTATCCCCAGGGCTGCTTATTCCCTGGAGCAGTCACCCATATGCCCTGATGGCATCTCCTCTCTTTCCCCAGATCTGTGCCTCCTGGGAAGATGCATTTGCCCCTGGTACTGCTGGCCACAGTGGGCACCTGTCTAGGCCTGCTGATGGCAGCTGCCACAGGCACTCACCCTGCCCAGCTGGACACTCCCAGCAGGCTACCTGCGCACCAGCGCCAGAAGAGAGACTGGATTTGGAACCAGATGCACATTCAGGAAGAGAAAAACTCCTCGCTGCCCCATCACGTGGGCAAGGTAAGGCTCAGGCCCAGAGCAGAAGAGGCTCGGCGGCAAGTGGACCACAGGGAGGGTGGTGGTGGTGAAGATGGCGGCTGCGGGGTTAGGGGTGTCAGCTGTAAGGGTAGTGGTTCTGGTGGTAGAGATGGTGGGGGTGGTAGAAGTATTGGTGTTGGTGGTTGAGATAATGAAGAAAACGATGATGTGGTGATGATAGTGGTAATGATGATATGGTGGTGACGATGTTGGTGGTAGTAATGGTGATGGTAATGGCAGTAATGATAGGGATGGAAAAGAGGAAGGTGTGGAGGTGGAGGAGGAGGAGGAGGAGGAGTGGAGGTGGTGATCATGGTGATGACGAAGGGGAAGTTGGTGGTGATCATGGTGATCATGGAGGTGATGATGGCAGTGATGTGGTGGTGGTTGGGGTGGTGATGATGGTGTTGATAAAGAAGAAGGTCATGGTGGTCGTGGTGGTGGTGGTAATGGTGGTGGAGATGATGGGGAAGAGGAAGTTGGTGGTGGTGGTGATAATGGTGGTGGTGGAGATGATGGGGAAGAGGAAGTTGGTGGTGGTGATAATGGTGGTGGTGGAGATGATGGGGAAGAGGAAGTTGGTGGTGGTGGTGATAATGGTGATGGAGATGATGGGGAAGAGGAAGTTGGTGGTGGTGATAATGGTGATGGAGATGATGGGGAAGAGGAAGTTGGTGGTGGTGATAATGGTGGTGGTGATGATGGAGAAGAGGAAGTTGGTGGTGGTGGTAATGGTGGTGGAGATGATGGGGAAGAGGAAGTTGGTGGTGGTGGTGATAATGGTGGTGGAGATGATGGGGAAGAGGAAGTTGGTGGTGGTGGTGGTGGTAATAGTGGCCAGGAGAGTGATGGTGGTAGTGGTGATGTGTTGTTAGTGATGTGGTTGTGGTGGGAATGATGGTGAACGCTATGGTGCATTTCCTCCCAGACCTTGATCTGTGGACCAGATATCATTGGTGGAGAGGCTATCCCAGGCATCGGCTGAGATGACCAGTTTAGGGCTTAGGGCAGAAGCAGCCATAAAATGTTCCCGTCTGAGAGGTTGGAAACCTGAGCAGCCTGCTACAAACTGTGCTGGTGATCAAGTGAACCATCCAGGCCATAGTTTGCCAACCCTGGCCTAGGCCTTTGCACTTTTTCCAAAACACCTTTCTCTCAGACTCTCCCCCCCCCCCCATTTTTCTGTCCTCCTACACCATGCCCCAGATTCTAGCACACACACCACAAGGTCCCTGACTGACACGAACCTGCCCTCCAGGGCTCCAACCCCCACTGCCTTCCTCTTTAAAAGGTGCTCATCCCCAGTCGCCTTCCTAGAACTCAGTGAACTGCCTTCCTGTGTCACATGTCCTGATGTCAGAGCCATTCTAATTCAGAAGAATAGCTCTAGCGGCAGATTTCACACACAATGACAGGTACGTTGACTAGATGTTTTGAGAGTGCTCTGTGAGGAGAGCATTTCTTTCAAGTGCATAAAATCTCACTGAGTCAGTTTCTTGGAATCCAAACATGGTTGGCTCCCGAAGTACCAGATCAATGCGCTGATGAGAGGAAGCAGGGTGCCAAGCACGGGCGAGGCTCTGGGGAGACCACGGTGGGCAAAGATAGCCTGGCCCCCATCCTTGTGCAGCCCGTGGTCTAAAACAGGGGCTGGCAGAACCAGCCCATCGCATGGTTTTATGCATACAGATTTATGGGGACGGTCACATGACTGACACATTGCCGTGGCTGATTTCATGCTACGATGGCATATTTGAGCTGTTGTGATGAAGACCCTATGACTTACAAAGCTGTTGCCAAATGTGTTGCCTGGCCTTTTACAGAAACAGTTTGCCCAGCCTGGACTCGAGGGATAGCAGACAATAGGCAGAGAGCCCCGCACACAGCACTGATGGAGGAGCCCTGTGGTTATAGAGAAACAGACTAGCGAGGACCCTGGATGGAGTAGGGTACAGTCCGGCCCCCCATCAGGAATGCCACAGCAGCCGGGGGAACCCACCCACAGCCCGCCAACAGCCAGCTGACTGTGCCCAGGGTCTATCCGGCTCCCAAAGGGGACTGGGAAGTTTAAATCGCCCAGGGTAGCCACTCCGGGGGGGAAAGACAATCGCCCCGGACACAGCCCCACGAGAGCGCAGGCCCCAGCTCCTGACGCGAACACTGTGTCATAGAGGAAAATATCACCAACCCACCCACGTCCTTTGTGATCAGATAACTGTGCCATGAGTCAGCTACTGACGAGCGTGGCCGGCTCCAAGGAGATCTGCAGGGTGAGTCAGAGAGAACCGGTAGAGAGCAGCGGGCACCTGTGTCACACACGGTCTGACACCGCAGTCTGGGGAGGCTCCCCCAAGGGCCCTCCGCGGCAGGAAGAGCGTCAGGCCTGCCGTCATCTCCCATCGGCGTTCACTTGGCACCTGGAACTGGGCTGGGGGGGCAGAGGAGCGGAATGCAGTTCCCACCCCGGATAGAAGCGAGGGGACATGGGAGGGACAAGGACAGGGCCCCAAGGATCACCTCCTGACTCCCAAAGATGTCATCTGAGGGAAGGAAGTCCCTGTTTATCAAGGCCAGAGCGCAGCGCCTTTGTTTACAGAGCTGGTTGGACGATGGGCGTGAGGCCTGGGCCGACTTCCGAACCCACAGGCTTTGGACATTAATGCCTCACGTCCAAATAGACTGATCGTTTTTTCCAAAAATTATTTTAAGCAAACAGGTTCTTTTATATGTTTTTATTGATTTTACAGAGAGAGAGAGAAAGAAAGGGAAGAAGGAAGAGGGAGAGAGAGAAACATGGATCAGCTGCCTCCTGCATGCCCCCTATGGGGATTGAGCCTGGAACCCAGGCAGGTGCCCTGATGGGAACTGAACCTGTGATCTCTCGATGCTCAGCCACCTGAGGCACACTGAGCAGGGCTACAGTGGTAATGTTTAAAGTCTATCCGGCTCCCAAAGGGGACTGGGAAGTTTAAATCGCCTGTGACACAGGTGCCCGCTGCTCCCCACAACCTATACCTCAGTCTAATGATGGGGGAAATGTCAGACAGATTCCAGCGGAAGGACATCACACACCAGGCCATCTCCAAACGGGCAGGGTCATCATCAGAAACATGGAAAGTCTGAGGAACACTCCCAGCCCAGAGGACCTTATAGAAAGCTGATACTGGGGTGTAATGTGGTGCCCCGGATGGGATCTGAGAACAAAAAGGGGGCATTCCATAAAAACGTTAAAAATCTGCATTAACTTCGTACTTGGGTCAATGGTAATGTAACAGTATCGGTACATTAATTATAACAAAGGTCTCAGACTAGTGTAAGATCTACATATACAAGCCTAAACAACTGTTATGACCAGACACCCAGACATCCAGCCAGTAGCTATGATGCACACTGACCACCAGGGGGCAGACACTCAGCACAGGAGCTGCCTTCTATTGGTCAGTGCATTCCCACAGCCAACCTTCTGTGGTCCCTCCCCGCCCCCCAGAGATGGCCCAATTGGCCCTGACTGCTGGCCAGGCCGAGGGACCCACCTATGCACGAATTCATACACTGGGCCTCCAGTGTTAATAATAAAGGAAATGGGGAGCAGGTAGCATGCGCACTCTCCTGGAGGGAAGGAAAACAGAAGTGTATATTCAAATGAGCTCTTCCACAGAATTCAAATAGGACAGATCAAAGCTGACTCACTCCCCCTCACATCCTATCCACGTGGGTCCTAGCACACCCAATCACAACCAAGTTTGGAACTGATCCTAACCCTTTTATCCTAACCCTGAGCAACTCACACAGGGCCCCCGACCGTCCCTTCAGGCCACCGGTGACAGAGCCTCACTGTTCATCACATGACTCAGCCACTGGGCACAGGACCTCCTCATGGACCCCCCCGCCTGCCCCTGTACACCGCAGCCCTGCTCCAGGAAGCTCTGCCACCTCCCACTGCTGCCCTGACGCTCTCCCTCCCTCCCACCTCACTCCCGGTCCCACGTGCTCACCTTGCAGACTCTTCTCTACCCTGTTATATGGCTTCTCATCCCACCAACCACCCCCTTAACGCTGCTCCCACCAAGAAATCCAGTGACTACACATTGCTAAACCTCTTTTTCCCTTCCTTCCTTCCTTCCTTCCTTCCTTCCTTCCTTCCTTCCTTCTCTTCCTCCTCTTCCTTTTCTTCCTTTTCTTCCTTCCTTCCTTCCCTTCCCTTTCCTTCCTTCCTTCCTTCCTTCCTCACCCAAGGATATGTTTTCCATTGCTTTTCAGAGAGATAGTGGAAGGGAGAGAAGGAGCAAGGAGGGAAGGAGAGAAAGAGAGAGAGAGAAACATTGATGTGAGAGCGACACATCAATTGGTTGCCTCCCAACCTCACCCCAACTTGGGATGGGGAGCATAACCAAAATATGTGCCTTTGGCCAGGAATCGAACCTGTGACCCTTTGGTGCACAGGCCGATATTCCAATCACTGAGCAACACCAGCCAGGGCTGACCACACCCTTCTTGATGCTCCCTTTTCTGTCTTGACACCCACTTTTTTTTGGCCAACAGACATATGAAAAGATGCTTAACATCACTAACTATCAGGAAAGTGCAAATTAAAACCACAATGAAATAGCCTCTCACACCTGTCAGAAAGGCTATTATCACAAAAAGAATAACAAGTGTTGGGGAAGATGTGGAGAAAAGGGAACCCCCTGCTGGTGGGAAAATAAACTGGCGCAGCCACTATGGAAAAGAGCATGGAAACTCCTCAAAAAGTTAAAAATAGAACTACCACATGACCTGCGACTCCACTTCTCAGTATTATCCAAAGGAAACAAAAACACCCATTTGGAAATACATACGCACCCCTCTGTTCATGCAGCATTGTTTGCAACAGCCAGAATACAGAAGCAAGCCACATATCCATCGAAAGATGAATGGATAAAAAAGATGTGGTACACGTATACAATGGAATATTAGCCAGCAATAAAAAAGAACGAAATCTTGGCATTGGTAACAACATGCAAGGACCCTGAGGCTAGTATGAAATAAGTCAGAGAGAGACAAATACCATGTTATTTCACTTACATGTGAAATCTAAAAAACCAGACCAACCGCCGAACCCGGTTTGGCTCAGTGGATAGAGCGTCGGCCCGCAGACTGAAAGGTCCCAGGTTCAATTCCGGTCAAGGGCATGTACCGTGGCTGCGGGCACATCTCCAGCAGGGGGTGTGCAAGAGGCAGCTGATAGATGGTTCTCTCTCATCGATGTTTCTGACTTTCTATCCCTCTCTCTTCCTCTCTGTGAAAAATCAATAAAATATATTTTAAAAATAAAATAAATTAAAAAAAAAAAACAGACCAACCAAACCAGAATAAAAACTCAGACACAGAGAACAAACTGATGGTTGCCAAAGGGGAGGGCGGTGGAGGAATGAACGAAAAGGGGGAAGGGGCCTAGGAGAAACAAATTCCAGTTTCTATATGTAGAGAAAGCCAGCAATCTGAACCCATAACAACCAGAACCACCGGTCCCTATGACACGACTGCGGCCAGCAAACAGGCCAGACCAGGGGGTGGGGCTGGCAGCCAACCTCCTGCAGCCCCTCCTCCCTCTCTCTCCCCCCCCCCCCATCTGCTCACCCACACCCCAGATCGGCCCCCTTACCCCAATCAGGAGCAGGGCGGACAGCCAACCACTTGTGGCCCCTCCCCCTAGCCAGCCCCGCCCCTGATGGGCTCCCACCACCCTGATGAGTCACAGCTCTGCCCCAGATTAGTGTCCCCACTCTAATCAGGGGCAGGGCCAGCCAACCACTCATGGCCCCTGCCCAGGCCACTGGCTGCCGATTGGCGCCCCCTGGGGAGAGGGGCAATGGGCCGATGGGGATGGTGGAAGCTGATTGGAGGTGGGGGCCAGCCCACGGCCTACAGCCCCTCTCCAGATCAGCCCCCACCACTCCCACTGGCCCTCGGCACCTCCCCCAGCCACTTCCACCCTCAATTGGCCCCACACACACCATTCAGGAGTGGGGCTGGCCTGCCAACCCCCTGCAGTCTTCTTCTGACTGGCCTGGCCCCTATCTGCCCCGATTGGGGCCAGGTCAGATGGATCCCCCCCTCCAATGCATGAATTTGTGCACTGGGCCTCCAGTAAATAAGTAATGAAGTATGAGGATGTAATGTACAGCATAAGGAAAATAGTCAGTATTGTCAACATAACTTTGTACAGTGACAGATAGTATGTCAGCTATACTTTCATTTTTTTAATTGCAGTGTCCCATTTGGATCCCTGGCCAGCACCACACATACACACATGTGCACAAACTCGCATGTGTGTACATACACATAGGAACTTGCATACTCACACGTGTGCGCACACCCACAGCCACCGCTGCCCATTCCCAGCTCAGGGCACCTCTTCTTCCCTAGATCATCTCGAGTGAGAACCGCAAGAACACCAAGTACGTGCTGAGAGGAGAGGCGGCCGACAAGATCTTCCGGGTCAATGAGGTCACGGGGGACGTGTTTGCCTTCGAGCGGCTGGACAGAGAGAAGACCGCCCAGTACCACCTCACCGCCCTCATCGTGGACAAGGACACCAACAAGGAGCTGGAGCCCCCTTCCAACTTCGTCATCAAAGTGTACGACGTGAACGACAACTGGCCTGTGTTCACGCACCCCTTCTTCAACGCGTCTGTGACTGAGATGTCAGCCGCAGGTATGTGCTCGGTCCATCCTTCTCCCCGCTTCCTCCCCCATCCCCAGCCAGAAGGCACCTCGCCATCAACAACTGCAATGCCTGAGGCTAGGATTCAGTGAATTTAGGGCAGTGATTGTAATGACCCTGGCCATAGACCGAGCCCTGACCCTGATCCTGGGCTGAACCCTGACTCTGGCCATAGACTGAGCCCTGATCCTGATCCTGGGCTGAACCCCGACTCTGGCCATAGACTGAGCCCTGACCCTGATCCTGGGCTGAACCCTGACTCTGGCCATAGACTGAGCCCTGATCCTGATCCTGGGCTGAACCCTGACTCTGGCCATAGACTGAGCCCTGACCCTGATCCTGGGCTGAACCCTGACTCTGGCCATAGACTGAGCCCTGACCCTGATCCTGGGCTGAGCCTTTGCCATCCGAGGCACACATGTCTGATCACTTTTCAGAGCAAACCCTGCCCACTCTCTGACCCTGAGGACTGACACGGAGCATAGCTCTCGCACATGAACAACGCCAGCTCTGCCACCCAGGCGAGATCAGACCTCTCTGGGATCCATGCAGGAGTAGAGGGGGGAGAGCTGGGGCCCTCACCTCAAGGTGTGTCACCAGCCTGGACCATAGGCCTCCAAGAGACGACTATTGAGTTCCACCCTAAGCTCCCAGGAGGTGCCTAAAAAGGGTTCGCTCCTCCCAACCCCTTAGTCCAGGGCCCTGGCCAAGGCCCTGGGAGCAGACCTCCCTATGAAGTAGGGGGATCCTGGAATTCAAGAGGAAAAAAGCTGTAACCCCCACCCCTTCGGGGGGTGGGGGGGCCTCTTCCCATTCCCATTTCATCTTCCAGGGCAGGAAAGAAGCATCCCCTCACTCTCCTAGGTTTCTCCTCATGACCCCAACCACGTGCCCCTTCCTCACTTGCCCCGTAAACGGAAGCCACCTGCTCTCTCTGCCCCCGTCCGGGCCCATCAGGCTGGGCCTCCCCATGCAGGCTCCTCAGGAAATAAAGCCGCCTTTTCGCCCCGGGACCCCGGGGGAGGTGGGCTCAGGGGACACCCATCTGGGAACAGGATTGGGGATGGCAGTCACAAGGCTGCAACCCTGGATTCTCGCTCCACAGGGACCTCCGTCTTGCAGCTGACAGCAGTGGATGCAGACGACCCCACCGTGGCTGAGCACACCACCGTCATGTACCACCTCCTGAAAGGAGACGAGTATTTCGGCATTTCTAACTCTGGTCTGTGAGACTGACCCTCCTGTGGCTCGGGCGGGGGGGGGGGGGGGAGAGACAGATATTCCACGTGTGGGTGCTGAGGGAAGCCCAATCTGGCAGGGGTCACCGACCACTGGGCATCATTGTGCTAAGGAAGTTGGTATCCCATGTTAAGACAAGGTGGCTGGTGAGGGCAGATGGAAGGAGACAGGTGCCCCACGACATGGACTCCAGTCCAGGGAACAAAATCGGGACCCACACGTGGACACAGGAGGCAGGAGGGGAAGCTGGTCATAGCCCTGGGTGCAGGTTCAGACAGACCTGGCTTCCAGGCCCCGCTCTCTAAAGACCTCAGGGGAGGCCACTTACCTGGTTCCCACACCCCAAAATTGGGTGGTTCTATTCACCCCGCATGGTAGTTGTGAAGTCTGAATTCGATATAATGTATAGAGAGCACATGGCCATTGTAATTATATACACAGTGTGCCTTTAAGAACTGTAAGGACTGCCTGGCCAGTTGCTCAGTGGTTAGAACCGAAGGGTTGTGGGTTTGATTCCCGGTCAAGGGCACGCACCTTGGTTGCAGGTTCCCCAGCCCCAGCAGGGGCGCGTGGGGGAGGCAGCCAATCGATGCCTCTCTCTCCTGTGGATGTTTCTCTCTCTTTCTCCCCTCACCTCCCTTCCTTCCACTCTCTCTGGAAATCAAATATATTCTTGAATGAGGATTTTTTTTAAAAGACAAAACTGTAAGGACTGAATCTTCGGAGCAAGATAGGCCTGAAGGGATGGCAAATACACACACCACACCCCGTGGGGCACCCCAGTGGGCACACTGATCCATCACAGCCCCCCTCCCTGCTGAGCCTAGGGGGTGCCACACGCCTTTTCTCAGCTCCCAGCAGCTAACTGTTTGGGCAGCTCTGACCTCGAAGTGCAGGGGTGGAGGCAGGGGAGGTTGGCCCGTGTCCCTCAGCCCTGGGAGCTCTATGGTCAGGTGCCCTCTGGAGAAGACCTGGGCACCAGCATTTCCTCCAAGCTCCCGGGTAACACAGCTCCTGCTGGGACCCTTCCTGCAGGACTCGTCTTCACAAAAGTCAGCAACCTGGACCGAGAAACGCAGGCCCGGTACGAGATCGTGGTGGAGGCCCGAGATATCCAGGGCCTGCACGGGGACTCGGGCACGACCACTGTGCTGATCACGCTGGAGGACATCAACGACAACTTCCCCGTCTTCACCCAGAGTGAGCCCCTCCCCGGGGACCTGGGCGGGGTGGGGAGCGGGGTGGGGGGCGCCCAAGGTGGGCCTGGGGCTCAGGGGAGTCACTTGGGCGAAGAGAGGGTCCCTGCTCCCCATCCCTGCACACATTCCCAAGGCTGTCCTGGACTCAGAACACTGAGCCCAGCCACAGGCTGATTCTCCCCAAAAATGTCTGACAAGAGCTTTTCACATGCCCTGGGGTGAGGTGGCGGGGAGTTTGAGGAGGAAGGCGATGGCTCTTCACATGAACCCCCTAATACTGAGGTGAAGTCAGAGGCTCGGCCTCCCCAAGGACAGGCCAGTTTTCCTGAAGTGGCCTCGTTGTCATGGCTTAAGCTCCTGGAAGGTGGGACTTGTCACCTTGTCTCTCTTGTCAATGCATGACTCCCCTAGCAAAGTGCCTGGCACACAGTAAGTGCTTAGTAACTAGTTGGATGGGTGGATGGATGGATGGATGGATGGATAGATGAATAGAGGAGAACTATTTTGCCTTGAGATTGAAAATCTCGGTGGCATTATTATTATTAACCAGAGGCCCAGTGCAAGGATTCTTGCATTGGTGGGATCCCTTAGCCTGCCCTGCAGGGATCTGGGCGAAACTGGCTCTCTGACATCCCCCAAGGGGTCCCAGATTGCGAGAGGGTGCAGGCCAGGCTGAGGGACCCCACTGGGTGCACCATCGGGGCCAGGGAGGGGCTACGGGAGGGCTTCAGGGCATGTCCGACCCATCTCACTAGTCCCAATCAGCCGGACCCCAGCAGCAAGCCAATCTCCTGGTTGGAGCGCCTGCCCCCTGATGGTCAGTGCACATCAAAGCAACTGGTTGACGGGTCAAATGAATGGTCAGACACTTAGCATATTAGGCTTTTGTTATATAGGATTATCATCTTCCCATGCCCATTACCCACATCAGACTATGTTAGGGTAATAGAGGGACAATCGCCTCGTGGATCTCATTAACCCAGTGCCCTCTGGGGCGCCCCATTTGCACCAGCCAACTACGTGTTTACGGTGCCCGAAGACATCCGTGTGGGCAGCTCGCTGGGCTCTCTGCATGTTGATGACCCAGATGAACCCCAGCACCGGATGACCAAGTACAGCATCGTGCAGGGCGAGTTCAGGGACACCTTCACCATCCAGACGGACCCCGCTCACAACGAGGGCATCATCAAGCCCACGAAGGTTTGCAGGGCGGGGGCGGTGGGCACACAGGTGGAGTTGGGGGCGCCCAGCATCCCCAGAACTCGTCCAGGGCGGTGACCAGGTCAGAGGCCAACAGAGAGGCACTCTGGGGCAGCTTGGGACGGTGTAGCGAGGAGAGAGGAATCGGTGCTTTAGGCTGGGCTGTGCCAGAAGCAGACCGTGAGGCGAGGATTTGGTGTAGACAGCTTACTTGGGAGGTGATCCCAGAAAGCCCCAGGAGCAGTGACAGGAGAAAAGGAGGAAGATGAGTCGGCTTCTGGAGGGGTGAGTGGGAGAGGACTAAGCAGGCAGGGACACGAGAAGACTCTTGAGCAAGCCGAAATTGGTTTGGCTCAGTGGATAGAGCATCGGCCTGCGGACTGAAAGGTCCCAGGTTCAATTCCGGTCAAGGGCATGTGCCTTGGTTGTGGGCACATCCTCAGTAGGGGGTGTGCAGGAGGCAGCTGATCAATGCTTCTCTCCCATCAATGTTTCTAGCTCCCTATCCCTCTCCCTTCCTCTCTGTAAAAAATCAATAAAATATATTTTTTAAAAGATTCTTGAGCAAAAACATAAGAAAAGACTCATCCTAAAGGAGCTGTGGCTAGAACCACTAGTCTTCGATCCCCTCGAGAGCGGGACTGGGGCTGGTCGCTGTGTGTCCCCAGGATTGGGAACAGGGCCAGGCATAGAGCCAGGCTTGAGGGTGGAGCAAGGAGGCGCTGAGAAGCGATTGGGGGGGGGGGGGGGGGGGCAGCGGCAGACAGCCAAGCTTGACCACTCGTTTGATGGCCTCAGAAATATCACTTCTCCGGGCCTCAAGCCCCTCGTCTGTAAAATGGGCATCACCCCAGAACTACCCCGCAGGACTGCTGGCTAGAGCGCACACCACGTGCTTGGCTCTGAACAGGGGCTCCCCGCCCTCCTCCCTCCCACAGCCCCTGGACTACGAACGCATCCAGCAGTACAGCTTCACCATCGAGGCCACGGACCCCACCATCAACCTCCGCTACTCCAGCAGCGGCTCCGCCAGAAACAAGGCGCGCGTCACCATCCACGTCACGGACGTGGACGAGCCTCCCGTCTTCCACAAGCCCTTCTACCACTTCCAGCTGCCGGAGAACCTCAAGAAGCCGCTCGTCGGCTCGGTGCTGGCCGTGGACCCCGACGCCGCGCGGAGGAGCATTGGGTGAGGCGGGGGTGAGGGAGGGGCGGTCATGACAGGCCGGGCCTGGAGGGCCTTCCGGCTGCCGGCCTGAGCCGGACCCAAAGGGACGACCTCTCCCGGCGCGAACGTGGGGAACGGCAGCCCCGGGACCGGCAGCCACGCTCTCCCACGGGCCCACGTGGCCATCACATGCACCCCGGGAACGTGTCCGGCCTGAGCACCCCCTGGCACGGCCCTGGCCACCGGCGCGGCTCAGCCTTGAAGGGCCTGCTCTTTGACCCCGGGCTCCCCCGGGCCCCATCCAGGGAGACCTGGCTGGCGGTCAAGAGGGCAACCAACATACGTAAATCCTCTCCACTTGACATGCTTTATTGAATCTGTCTTCCCAGCCGAAACCGGTTTGGCTCAGTGGATAGAGTGTCAGCCTGAAGGGTCTCGGGTTCGATTCCAGTCAAGGGCATGTACCTTGGCTGCAGGCACATCCCCAGTGCGGGGTGTGCAGGAGGCAGCTGATCGCTGTTTCTCTCTCATTGATGTTCCTGACCTTCTATCCCTCTCCCTTCCTCTCTGTAAAAAAATCAATAAAACATATTTTTTTAAAAAGCTGTCTTCCCAAAATCCAGGAGGGGAAAGTGCTCATTTCACAGAGCAATGACACAAAGAAACATCAGGAGCCCCCTCTCCCGGGTAACGCCTGTTCACCAAACTCGTGTTTGATGTGCTCCTATCACGCCTTTCTTCATGGCAAACGGCGAGATACGTTAATGGCAGATTTGTTGTTTGCTTGTCCGGTTTGGGGTTTTTATTGTTTTAGTTTTTTTTATCCTACTACGCCCATTTCTTTTCTTTTTTTTAATATATTTTATTGATTTTTACAGAGAGGAAGGGAGAGGGATAGAGAGTCAGAAACATTGATGGGAGAGAAACATGGATCAGCTGCCTCCTGCACATCCCCCTACTGGGGATGTGCCCGTAACCAAGGTACATGCCCTTGACCAGAATGGAGCCCGGGACCCTTCAGTCTGCAGGCCAACGCTCTATCCACTGCGGTTTCGGCATACCATTCCCATTTCATCACTACTTGTTCTTCTGTCTCAACTGGATACCTCTCTTCTACCCTCTGGGACAAAAGATACAGTCCTAACTCGTACTTTCTAGAGCCACTTAACATTTGATAGTGAGTCTGAATTGAATCCAATCCCATGTTATCCCAGAGGATTAACGGATGGAACCAGCACCATAGAAGTAACTCCTCATTTTCTGACCCTCTTTGTATACTCAATTCCTGTCTGTATCCAAGTCTATTTCCAAATCCTCTATTCTAGCTATTCTCTGGCAAAGCTGTTCTGTGTTATTGTAGCAGCTTTTCACTGAAACTTGGTATATGGAGGGTAACCCACCCCCTCACCCCCGCTTTTTACTTTACATATTTTTTATGCACTCTAAAACAGTCTTTCTTGTGAATTTTTAAGTTCTTTAAAACACATTGGAATTCTAATGCTGTTTACATATCAATGTCAGGGGAGTTGATGTTTCTATATTATCATTGTCTTCTTTTTTTTTTTTAGTATATTTTATTGATTTTTACAGAGAGGAAGGGAGAGGGATCAAAAGTCAGAAACATCGATGAGAGAAAAACATCGATCAGCTGCCTCTTGCACCCCCCTCCTGGTTAATGTGTCTGTCCCCCGCCCCCCACCCCTCTCTCTCTCTCTCACACACACACACACACACACACACACACACACCACCATTGCTTTTTTATATATAAGTCAATAGTTTCATTTTTTAAAAAATATTTTATTGATTTTTTACAGAGCGGAAGAGAGAGGGATAGAAAGTCAGAAACATCGATGAGAGAGAGACATCGATCAGCTGCCTCTTGCACGCCCCCCAATGGGGATGTGCCCGCAGCCAAGGTACATGCCCCTGCCGGAATCGAACCCGGGACCCTTCAGTCCAAAGTCCGACGCTCTATCCACTGAGCCAAACTGGTCTCGGCAATAGTTTCATTTTAATTCCTCCCAAGTTTTTGCTTTATATTGAGACGTTTTTCAATTAGATGAAGTTTTCAAAAAAAAAAAAATTTTTCAGGACCTTTCTTTGTGGATGATAGCTAACATTCCTGATTTCTTGCATGTTTACAAATATCAGGAGCCCCCTCTCCCGGGTAACGCCTGTTCACCAAACTCGTGTTTGATGTGCTCCTATCACGCCTTTCTTCATGGCAAACGGTTTTTTGCTTCTTATGTTCATAGCATCTAGATGTGCTTGTCTACTACTCAGATTAGACCCTTCACTCCAAAACTGCTATCAGTGTGTTCTAGCATTTAATTTATGAGGACTTCCTGGAGAGAATCCAGTTTCTTTTTATAAAAATACTTTTTTTTTTTCCTGACTGGACTCTTCAGTTTCAAACTTGACTTTTAGCTTTTCTAGGTCATTTGGCATTAAGTTGTCTTTCAAAAATACAATGTAGTTGACTTTGCTTTTTCATCTAAACTGAGATGCTTTGTGTTTAACCTATTTATATTTTTTCATCATAAATGACATGTTTAATTTTATTTTTATCTTGTTTTACATTTCCCAATTCAAAAGTATTGTCAGGATATACCTAAAAACTGATCTCCTTTTAAAATCATGCCTAATATCAATGGCCTCTTTTAATCTGTAGATTCAGGCCTTTCTTCAGATCAAGAAAGTTTTCCTTCATTATAACTTTTGTTATTTCTTCTGTTCCATTTGCTCTGGAACTTTCTTCAGAGGAAGCAAATAATTATTATAATTATAGTTTTCCTCTCTCTTTTCACCTCTTCATACCTTTGTTTATGACTTCTAGAAGAACTATTCTGTTTTACTTCACAAATTTAATTTTCTTTCATTCACTTCTTACCTCTGACAGCTCCTTTGATTTTATTATTTCTTCCTGGATCTTGCCAACTATCTTTTCCTTCATCACAAACACAATCCCAGCTATAGTGCCACCTGCCTCAGCTCTGAGCACAGCTGATGGGAGTCTCAGGATCCACCCTCACATCGGCGATGACAACATCGCTAAGATCAAAGGGATCACCTCGCTTCTCTGGACCCCTCTGGGTGGTAGGGTGCGATGGGCAGTGAGAAGAGGATGGAGGAGGATCCAAGGAACAGATCCTGAAGGGCCTTGCCTGTCGTACCAGGGACGTGAACTCAGCAAAGAGCAATAAAAAGCCATGAGTCTCTCTCCCCCGGGCAGATACTCCATCCGCAGGACCAGCGGCAAGGACCAGGTCTTCCAAATAAACAAGCAGGGCAATATTTACAACGAGAAAGCAGTAGACAGAGAAGTCACTCCCTGGTATAACCTGACTGTGGAGGCCAAGGAACTGGATTCTAGAGGTGAGTAACCCCATCGGCCAGGGCATTGGGGCCTTCCCCCTTCCCTTCATTTGGTCACAGTTGGCATCACCTGTCGCAGTGGGTCCCTGGAGGCACGCTAAGCTCCTCCGGAAGCGCCGCTTGGCCCGAATGCTAGACAGCCCTCATCCCCACGTGGGGACGGACCAGCAGCGCCCATAGCCCCTGGGACCTGGTTATAAGGGCCAAGTGCCAGGCCCCAACCGCAGACTGAATCAGAATCTCATGCACAGTGTCCCCGTGACAGGAATCACGCAGGCACCTCTTCACACAGAGGTTTCCAGACCCCCGCCCCCCGGACGTTCAGGTCCAGTGAGCCAGAAACGGGGCCAAGAGACATGCATTGGACAAGTGCCACCTGATTCTTATCGTGGATTCTGGAAAAGGCTGTTTGGGGGCTTTTTATGTCCCAGCTAGGGGGTTGAATTCAAAACCTGCAGCAGGTTCTAACTCCAAGCTGGTTAGGTTCTGCAGAAATTAGTGTGCCATGTGCCAAAGGGAAAGGCAAGTGTTGGAGTTTTGCACCCTTTGCCTCTGTGAGAAAATCAGAGTAACATTCCCGCCTCACCCAGGAGACCACCCCCAGAGAGGGAGGGAAAGCGGGACTTGGCCAAGGCCCCGCGCCCAGTGTTACCCACACCCCCATTATGACAGCCAGGCCAACTGTGACGGACTCCTGTGTTTTTCAGATCCCTCTTTAGCCCCTTCTTCCCCAGCTTTTTACAGTCACAGAGTTTTTACATTTTTTAAGTAATTTAAATTTAAAAGTTATTGGTTGTTTCTTTTAAAATATAGAAACTACAAACTAGGAGAAGAAAATGATCTCCACATTATCCTACCATATAGAGAGACAACTACTGTTAGCACTTTAGTGCACCTTCTGTGGTCCTTTTACTATACAGATGTTTACAGAAGCCAGTTTATAATATCTGTATAAAATATCCTGCATTTTTCTTAACCTTATATCAGAACCATTTTCTCACGGTTCTAATCCGTCGTTTTTCAAATTACATTTTTAAAATGTCGTTTACATGGGCATTATAAATGGCCACATATTTCATTCTTTTAAAGTGGTATAATTTATTGACCCAATCTCACTTACACTGTTTACCTTTTAAATAATTTTATAATTAAGTAAATTAATAAATCATACTTGTTTAAATTAATTTAATTAAATCCTTAGATTTGTTTGGTGATTACTTAACTCAGTTTTACTAAAAACTTTTTAAATTCCCCGAGATTACCTTTTCATTCTTATGAGTGATTCTTTAGCAAGCATCCTTGTGCATGAAGCCTGATCCCCTACCTCTTCCATTCATTTCAGCCAGAATATCCTCTCTGGCCTCCCTACCATAGCCCCCTCTTCCCGCGAAAAGGAACCCCCCCCCCCACTTCCAGGAGTTCCCTCCACTCATCAGCTGAGCCCATTGCAGTGACAAGTCCTCCCCCCACCCCCGCAGGGATCCCCACGGGCAAAGAATCCATTGTACAGGTCCACATCGAAGTTCTGGATGTGAACGACACCCCCCCAAAGTTTGCCAGGTCCTACCAGTCCACAGTGTGTGAGAACGCCGAGCAGGGCACGGTGAGTCCGGCTCCGGTGGGAGGACACGGCGGGGCCCGCCCGGGACAGGCTTCAGAGCAGCACCTCCCACCCATAGTCCTTTGCTTCATGTAACCTGCACCACAGCCAAGAGGAAAGGTGACATCACCCCTGCTTTACAGGTGGAGAAACTGAGGCTCGGAGAAAACATGTGGAGGACAGATTGGCGGGGAGGGGGCTGGTGCAAAGAGTATGTTTGTGGAGGTCGTTTAAGTCAGTGTTGCAGGTGGGAGGCAGCCATGGTCAGGTTTAAATCCAAAGTCTCCATCACTGAACTCCAGCCAAGCCCAGCACCATTGCTGACCACCCCCATCTTCCACACTCCAGCCGGTGGTGCAAATCTTCGCAATAGACGAGGACATAACGCCAAAAGATGTGAAGTTCAAATTCTCCCTCAGCACCAAGGACAGCAACTTCACCCTCACGGATAATCACGGTACGTCCCCATGAACGTAGTTAGCCTGGCTCTTAGGGGGGGTCAGGAGTGAGGTTATTTGAGTATCAGAGCGCCAGGGTCAAGGCTCAAGCCAACAAACTTGAGGGCCTCACTAGGGTTTTCATTTGATGGGATATTTTGTACAACTTCTGCCAAATTCCTTATAGGCCTATACCAGTGGTTGGCAAACTGCGGCTCTCGAGCTACATGCGACTCTTTGGCCCCTTGAGTGTGGCTCTCCCATAAAATACCACGTGCGGGCGCACACATACAGTGCGATTGAAACTTTGTGGCCCATGCGCAAAAGTCAGTTTTCAGCTCTCAAAAGAAATTTCAATCGTTGTATTGTTGATGTTTGGCTCTGTTGACTAATGAGTTTGCCAACCACTGGCCTATACAATGGTCAGAGGTGCCCTGGCCAAACTGTCAAGTCTGCATAGCCTGCCATTCCCCATAAGAGACTAGGCGTACAGAACAGATATGGGGTACAGTCAGTTCAGTTCCCGAACTAGCCAAGAGATTCCTTCTCACATAATTACAAATTACTCTATGACATGGAACTTTGAGGTCACTTCCAAAAAGTCAAAACTGGAAATGTGGAATTCGAAACGCCAAGGAATCAGAAAACTTGGTCTTAATTCAATTACAATAACTACTTACCGCCAGGGGCCTGGAACAGGATCTGGTCCGCCAATCACAGCCCAGAGAGTCCTATGATGTCAGTAGTAGCCAATCAGAGCTTCCAATGAGCAAGCGCTCAGGAGTGGGATCAAGCTGAGTTGATTGCACTCCAGTCACTGGTAGACAGGTTTCCGTAGCTTCAGCAGCTTCCTCGGAAAACAAATAAAAATAAAAATCCCCCTTAAAATTAACTAGAGCAATCCACCACCCAGCATGGGGTGGAATTCCTGCCTGTCCCTGGGTGGCAAAACTGTGGTGGTGAGGATCCCTGTACAGAAACAGCTACTGCAAGGTCAGGATGAGGAAGGTCAGGAAAAGGAGTCTCTGAGAGTGGGTGCAGACCCAGAGGATTGGCCACAGCCTCCTGGGGACAGGAAAGGTGACCATGATGTGTTGACAGTCAATGGCAGACCACTCCGCGTTCAGCTGTCCTTAGTAGTAACTAATGTGGCAAAAATACCCATCACCCATCCCAAGGTCCAACTCAATCTCACCGTAGGGGTTAGAAAGCTTAAGTGCTATCCCAAAGAACCCCCATGTGTGGCCAGGAGGCAAGCTTGTTGGTCTTGGATTCACTGAGCGTGAACGTCCTGTTATAACATTCAATGGGTACAGTGAGAAAGCACTCATTTCTCCCGTAGCGTCAGTGGCCATCTTGTTTACTCTCGAGTATAATAGACGAGGCTACTTAATAATGCAACGAACGGGCCTTCATTTGAAATCTAAAATATGGCCTCCTCTGCTTTCGGCTGGCTTGCTGAGCCGGCCAACCCTACACAGCGGTCAAATGTCCCCTCCAAATCCTGTGCCCTCCCCTGGCCATCAGTGTCATGACCTCCCAGGAAGCCTACAAAAGGCGATTACCTTGGCCTCTGCCCAAAGCCACCGAGTCAGAAATGTGGAAGGCGGACAGGGACACAAGCAAAGGAGGTGGCTGGGCAGGGGTGAGGTCTGAGAGCCTGCAGGTTGAAAACACTCCCTGGGGAGTGCTGCATAGGAAACCATGGACTGGAGCTGGGAGGGAAAGTCAAATTTGGGCCAAAGCACCGTCCCAGGTCCAGCCTGCCCAAGACAGTCTCGAGTCCACACGTAGTCATTCCCTCAGCATGCCCAGGAGCGTAAGCATTGTTTTTACTCTCTAATTTACAGAGATAACAGAAAGCGTCTCAGAACTTAGCCCGATCTAAAAAAAAAATTTAAAAAAAATTTTTTTTTAATTTATTTCCACGCTTACTATTTGTCAAAGCTTAAAACAATGCATTCATTAATTGACCTGAAAGACAGTCACCTATCATTAGAGTGGAGTCAGGGAGGAAGGCATCAGGCATTCTCAGTTGCCCACAGAAACAGAAAACAGGGATTTCACATTCTGGCCAAGCCATTCTTAGAAGATAAGTCAGAGGAGCTGCCCAAAATACGCCCCCTCTGGAAGAACAAAAGGCTGACACATAAGGCAGGGGACACAGAGGCACCCCAGGTGGCACAGGGGCGGGCACAGTCCAGGAGGACTCCCAGGAGGGGACAAGCTACGCTGTCAGTGTGGACAGGGGACGGGCACTCCAGGCAGCACAGCCTGACTCTGAGGCCCTGGTGCGTCCAGATAACACGGCCAACGTCACGGTCAAGTACGGGCAGTTTGACCGGGAGCACACCAAGGTTCACCACCTGCTGGTGCTCATCTCGGACAACGGCAGGCCGAGCCTCACAGGCACCGGCACGCTGACTGTGACCGTGTGCAAGTGCAACGAGCATGGCGAGGCCACCTTCTGCAACGGGAAGCTCTACCAGGGCTACAACATCATCCCCGTGCTAGTCGCCATCTTCCTCTGCATCCTCACCATCACAGGTCAGTGCCGGGGCGGGAGGGGGCACAGAGGGGGCTTCCGAGGGAGGGAGAGGCCGGGGACCCAGGTCAATCCTGCCTCCAGCCCACAGGACAGCCCTGAGCCATCCCCACCCTGAGCCCCAGTGAGACAGGACTGCCAACCTCACCTCCCTGGGTGCCTAAGGATTGGGGGGGAGGGGGGAGGGGACTCAAGGATCCTCCCCCACTTCAAAATTCTTTCTATATGACATTCAACTTATTGTGTGCCTGGCACCAATCTTGGCATCTATTTACATGAAAACTGTTTTGAAAACAGAGGATCCAGTCCATCTTTTGGAAAGAAATGCAAAGTTTAAAAACTTACAGTTTTGATTATATCCAGGAGCTTTCTTTCCGTTTGGAGCAGTGGTTCTCAACCTCTCTAATGCCGCCACCCTTTCATGTTGTGATGACCCCCCCAACCATAACATTATTTTCGTTGCTACTTCTTAACTTTAATTTTGCTACATTACGAATGTAATGTCAATATATGGTCTTAGGCTCTACAGCAGCAGTTCTCGACCTGTGGGTCGCCTAAGACCATCGGAAAGTGCCGATCTTTACATTACGATTCATTAACAGTAGCAAAGTTCCAGTTACGAAGTAGCAATGAAAATAATGTTACGGTTGGGGGTCACCACAACGTGAGACACTGTATGAAAGGGTCGAGGCCTCGGGAAGATTGAGAGCCACTGGTGTAGAGGCTTCCCCCTGCCTCCGCATCACCTTTGTCCTGGGAGGAGCATGGCAGGCCTTGCCTCAGCTTGGGTTTCCCAGGAAGCAGAACCTAGGGTTGGGGTGCAAGCGGTTTATTTGGGAGGTGCTTCCAGGAAGCCCAGAAGGAAGAGGGGAGGCAGACGAGAGACGATCAACAGATCCGAGCTGCGCTTTCACAACGATATTTCTCTCGGTCTCTCTCCCTCTCCTTTCCTCTCTCTTTTAAATCAAATTTGAAAAAAAAAAAAAAAGGAAAGGAAAGGAAAGGAAAGGAAAGGAAAGGAAAGGAAAGGAAAGGAAAGGAAAGGAAAGGAAGGAAGGAAGGAAGGAAAGAAAGAAAATCTGTAAAACAAAGAATGAAAAGGTGGCAGAGGACTGGCCACCGTGGGATGAGGAGGGAGGAAATGAGGACGCAGGCAGATGAGGTTGACACTGGAGGAGAGCATGAACTTGAGGGAAGCCCGCTGGGTACCCTCTCCCTTCCCACCCTCACCCCCCCCCCCCCCGGCCTCTGACAGCCAGGAGGACCACGTGGGCGCAGAGAGGGACGGTGGACCCACCAGGTGTCTGGACCCAAGCAAACCTGGGCATCCCTGGGGAGGGGCCGGGATTCCCAGGGAAGAGAGGGGGGCGCAGGGCAGGGAGGGGCCGGCCAGCGGCGGCTCCCCTCTCACCCCGGCTCTCCCTCCTCCCTCCCTCCCACGGCAGTGATCACGGTGCTCCTCTTCCTGCGGCGGCGGCTCCGGAAGCAGGGCCGCGCCCACGGCAAGAGCGTGCCCGAGATCCACGAGCAGCTGGTGGCCTACGACGAGGAGGGCGGCGGCGAGATGGACACCACCAGCTACGACGTGTCGGTGCTCAACTCGGTGCGCCGCGGCGGGGCCCAGCCCCCGCGCGCCACGCGGGACGTGCGGCCGTCCGGGTACGCGCAGGCGCAGAAGCCGCCGCGGCACCTGCCACCGCCCCGGCCCGGGGACCTGGGGGACATGGCCGCCGTGATCCAGGAGAAGAAGGACGAGGCGGACCACGACGGCAGCGGCCTGCCCTACGACACGCTGCACCTGTTCGACTACGAGGGCGCCGAGTCCATCGCCGAGTCGCTCAGCTCCCTGGGCACCGGCTCGTCCGACTCGGACATCGACTACGACTTCCTCAACGACTGGGGGCCCAGGTTCAAGATGCTGGCCGAGCTGTACAGCACGGACTCCCCGGAGGAGCTGCTGTACTAGGGGCCGGGGCCGCTGGGCCTGGGGACCCAAAGCGTTGCGGCTCCAGCCAGCTGGACACCGGGGCCTGACCTGGACCCACCCCCGCCCCAGCCCAGCAGCCCTGCCTTGTGGGTCCCAGAGGCCTCACCACCCTGGGCGGCAAATGCCAGGGCCCTGAGATGACCAGGAACCTGTTTCCGCGGTGGCTACCCCCGAAATGCAGGAACACCCAAGCTGGGGGGCTGTCTGGGCGTGGGCCTCCATCACCCTGTCACCGGGACCCCAAGTCCCATGCAGAGACTTCTTCTCTGGCTCCTCAAAGAGCTGATGTTCCACTGCCAGAGATAGGTGTTCCCCTAAGTTCCCTAACCCCTCTTTACCCCCCACCCCCCCAGTGAGGCTGGGGAGGCCCTAGCGCCCTCTCCCTGGAGGCAAAGGGCAGGACAGAATGACCTCTGGGGGACACTCTCCGCAGCCCAGTCCCAAGAGAGCCCAGGACCATCCATGCTGCCTGCCCTGCTTCAACTTCTTCACACCCTCCCCAGACCCCACCCACTCCAGACCCCTCTCCCCAGACCCCTCCCACTATGAGGCCCCTCTCCCCAAGCCCCTCCCACTCCGAGGCCCCTCTCCCCAGACCCCTCCCACTCCGAGGCCCCTCTCCCCAAGCCCCTCCCACTCCGAGGCCCCTCTCCCCAAGCCCCTCCCACTCTGAGACCCCTCTCCCCAGACCCCTCCCACTATGAGGCCCCTCTCCCCAGACCCCACCCACTCCCAGACCCCTCTCCCCAGACCCCTCCCACTATGAGGCCCCTCTCCCCAGACCCCACCCACTCCCAGACCCCTCTCCCCAGACCCCTCCCACTATGAGGCCCCTCTCCCCAGACCCCACCCACTCCCAGACCCCTCTCCCCAGACCCCACCCACTATGAGGCCCCTCTCCCCAGACCCCACCCACTCCCAGACCCCTCTCCCCAGACCCCTCCCACTATGAGGCCCCTCTCCCCAGACCCCCCCCACTCCCAGACCCCTCTCCCCAGACCCCTCCCACTATAAGGCCCCTCTCCCCAAGCCCCTCCCACTCCGAGGCCCCTCTCCCCAAGCCCCTCCCACTCTGAGACCCCTCTCCCCAAGCCCCTCCCACTATGAGGCCCCTCTCCCCAAGCCCCTCCCACTCCGAGGCCCCTCTCCAGGCCTGTGAAGAGGGAGGAAGGGGCCCTTGGCAGCTATCAGCTTGGGTCCTCGGGCCCCTCATGCGCCAGCCACACCCGTTCCTGCACTGCACTGAGCGCTGAGCTGCGGCCTATGTCAGGAAGCGGCTTGCCGCCCCATGAAGCAACTGTGAATGCATCCTGGAGGGACCCCGAGGATCACGTGTGACAGACCAGAGGGAGAGGGCCACTCTCCAGAGGGGGCCTAGAGGAGCATGACCCCCATTTGGGACTCACTGACACGCCTCTGGTTTTGCCTGGGACGTGGGAACAGAGGTGCCCAGAGCAGAACACCTCTTCCCATCTCTGCCTCGCCTGGTCGTTCATTCCTGCTGTCTCTTCCCCCACCTCTTCCTTATCTCTGGACTCAGAGGCACTCAGATATGGTCCACAGCCACTGGCAACTCTGGCCACTGTCCAAACCCAGCTCTGACCGCACAAGGGAGCCAAGCCGTTTGCCTTCACACCTCGTTGTTGCCGCATCTCAGGGAACCCCAGCGGTGCCCTGTCCCTTCAGGTGCACGCTGCGGAAGGCAAGGCCCCTGTCCTATCCAAGCCCCTTTGTCCTCTGTGCGTCTCCCCCCTTCCACCACATGGGGAACGTTCCAGCACAAACCCACCTGGGAGAGGTGGAATCACTCAAAGGGAGGGGCAGGGATGGAGGCAAACCAGCTCACCCTTGGCCATGACTACGGCCCCTTATATGTATCAGGGGATTGTAGGTAACACTGACTTTATTTTTAACCAGTAACTCCTTTTTTTATAACTACTTAATTTTTTTTTACTAATAATACTTATATATGTCTAGGTCTCACAAACATGTAAGATTTTTTTGCATCACAAGATTGCTATTTAGAGTAACAATTTAATCCAGGTGTTTTAGTTGAATAAACAAATTCCTGTAACCTTCGATTTCCTATCACTGTCATAATTGCTCTAGGGATATTGACTATATATTGACCACACTGGTGCATGAAATGTACTGTATTTTTTTTAGATACCTAAATAAAGATCTTAAAATTCTTCCATTTCTAGAACTGAGAGACTGGGCTATTTTTATGTACTTTTTATTAATTTCAGAGAAGAGAGAAGGAGAAAGAGATAGAAACATCAATGACAAGAAAGAAACATTGATTGGCTGCCTGCTGCACACACACCACACACACACACGCACGCACGCACACACACACACACACACACACCACACACACCACACACCACACATACACACACCACACACACACACACACACACACCACACACACCACACACCACACACCACGCACACCACACACCACACACACAAACACACACATACACACACCACACACCACACACACACACCACACACACACACACACGCACGCACGCACACACACACACACACACACACACCACACACACCACACACCACACCACACACCACACATACACACACCACACACACACACACACACACACACACCACACACACCACACACCACACACCACGCACACCACACACACAAACACACACATACACACACATACACACACCACACACCACACACACATACACACACACACATACACACACCACACACACAACCACACACGCATACACACGCATACAAACACACATACACACACCACACAAACATACACAAACACACGACATACAACACATACACACACACACACCACACACCACATACACACGCCACACACACACATACACACACACCACATACACACACATACACACACATACACACACATACACACCACACACACACACACACACACCACACACACACACCACATACACATACACCACACACACACACCACACACCACACACCACACACACACACACCACACACACACACACACACACACACACACACACACACACTGGGTATCAAGCCCTCAACCTGGGCAAGTGCCCTGAACAGGAATCAAACAGTGACCTCCTGGTTCATAGGTCAATGCTCAACCACTGAGCCACACGGCTTGGGCAACAATTATTCTTGAATTGTCTATTTCCCCCTCAATTCTATTCAGATTTGTTTTGAGTATTTTTGGTGTCTGTTGCTAGGGGAATATAAGTTTAAATGATTTTATCACCTTGACAGATTGGCCCTTTTAACACTATAAAATGTACCTTTTGCATCTAGGAACAGTTTTTATTTTAAAATCTATTTTGTCTGACATTAGTCACTCCAGCTCTCTTTTGGTTGCTGTTTATATGATGTTATCTTCTTGCATCTTTGCTTTCAACCTACTTGTGTCTTTTAATATAGACCATGTCTCCTGTGGACAAAATATAGTTGGATCATGGCAGTTTACCCATTGCGCCAATCTGTTTTTCTATTAGAATGTTTAATCCTTGTCTGTTTGACGTAATTATCAATAAGAATGGTTTTCTGTCTGCTGTTTTTCTATTTGTTTTCCGTGTCTTGTTTTTTGTCGCTCTATTACCCCAATACTGCCTTCTTCTATGTTAAATAGATATTGCCTAAGTGAAGCATTTTCATTATCTTGTCAAATCTTTTATTCTAGTTTTTGAGTTATTTTTTTAGTGGTTCCCTTAAAGATCATATTTAAAATCTCAACTTACAACAACAGAGTTAGAATTTGTACCAGCCTAACAGAAAATTTTGCTCTTATATAGCTCCACTACCACCCTCTCCTTTCTACCACCATTGTCCTAACATATTACTTTTCATACATTGTATGCCCATCAGCATAGATTTACAATGATTGCCTTATGCAACTTTATTTTTTTTCCATTTTTTAAATTTTATTTATAATATATCTTATATTTAATAGTAGTACATATGTTTTCCTCCCCCCCCTCAATATCCTCCCCCCAGCACATGTCCCCACCTGCCCCCCTCCCCGCCCCAGAGTCTTTCATTCATTGGTTATGCTCATATGTATGCATACAAGTCCTTTGATTGATCTCCCCCAGCATCTGCCTCCCCTCCACTCCAGCCTTCCCCCTGTAGCTTGACAGCCCGTTCGAGGCCATCCTGCCTCTATATCAATCACTTCCCCCTGTTTCTTTTCTTCAAAAATACCTTGCCTCTGCATACTGAAAACAAACATATAAGAGCAAAAAAAGTTTGTCAGTTTCAATGTCCAACTGTTCTGAGTCCCAGTTTCAATGACAAATAGTTCTTTATGTGTACATGTCAGCAATGGTATCCAGATGGTGGACACATCGTGGCAATGCAAGATCCATCCTCTCTGGTTTGGTCCTGGGCCGCCTGCAGCAACGCACAGCTGCTGACTGCTAGCATGGCAAGGTGTCGTCAGTGTCCCCCATCTCTGGACCGTCCTCGTGGCTGGAACAGACCCGTCAGTTCCTCACTGCCTTATGCAACTTTAAAAGCTGTCTTTTAAACCATACAGGAGGGAAGAGTTATGAACAAGAAAATGTCTATTTGAACTTTTATATCTACTATGCAATTACCTTTACTGCTGAACGAGCTTTCTTTTGTGGATTGAAGCTATTGTCTAGAATCTTTCCATTTCAGCCTGAAGGACTCACTTTAGTCTTTTTGTAGGAAGATCTGCTAGTGAGAAATTCTTACCATTTTGTTTATGTGTAAATGTCTTTATTTCTCCTTTATTTTTGAACGATGGTTTAGCCAGATACAAACTTCTTGGTTTACAGGCTTTTTCCGGCACTGTGAAGGCAGCCCATTGTCTTCTGAGGAGAAATGGCTGTTAATCTTATTGAGGAAGCATTGTATGTGAAAAAATGTTGATTTCTTGCTCTTTCCAATATTCCCCCCATCTTTGATTTTCAATCATTTCAATATGAGGTATCTAGGATAAATTCTAAGGTAAATTCTTATTTTACTTAGAGTTCATTGAACTTCTTAGATGTGTAGATTAATACTTTTTTCACACTTGGGAAGTTTGGGGGCATTATTTCTTCAAAGCCTTCCTGCCTCTTTCTCTCTCTCTGGTGGGACTCAAATTATACATATTTTAGAATGCTTGCTGATGTCCAACAGGTATCTAAGGAATTATAAAATTTCTTCACTTTTTTTCTTTCTATTCCACACACTAGATCATCTCAATTGACTATCCTTAAGTTTGCTGATCCTTTTTTGAGCCAACTCACATCTGCTCTTAAGTTCTTCTAGTGAATTTTTTATTTCACTTAATGTACTTTCAACTCCAGAATTCCTATTTGATCCTTTTTTTTTTTTTTTTAAATCCTGACCCAAGGAAGTTTTTCCATTGATTTTTAGAGAGTGGAAGAGAGAGGAAAAGACAGAGAGAAACATCGATGCACATCAATTGGTTGCCTCCTGCATGAGCCCTGACCATGGCCCAGTTCGGGGAGGAATCTGCAACCGTGGTACCTGCCCTTGACCAGAATCAAACCCAGGACCCTTCGGTCTGCAGGCCAACGCTCTATCCACTGAGCCAAACTGGATAAAGCTGTGTGGTTTTTATTAACCAACCTCTTTATTGATATTCTCTGTCAACAAAGATGGTGAGACATCATGCCCACACTTTAATTCTCTAAATATGGTTTTCTTTAGTTCTTTAAACATACTGTATATTAAATAACCAGTTTAAAGTCTTTGCCTACTAAATCCAACATCTGGGTTTCTTTGAGGGTAGTTTCTACTAATTGCTTTTTCTTTTCCTGGGAATGGACCATACTTTTTTGATTCTTTGCATGTTTCATAGTTTTTGTAGCAACCTGCATATTTATAATAATAAAAACGTGATATGCTAATTAGACCAGATGACCTTCCGGACGAATCTGAGTGCCTGCTGGTGGCAAGAGGGAACCCCGTGCCGGCAAGCCGGGGCATGGACGGCCTCCTCTTGCATCAGACCTCCAGTTTTAGATAATACGACAACTGTGAAACCAGATCTCTGTGCCCTAGGGGTTACTGTTGTTACTGGGTTTCTTGTGTTGTTGTTTATTTAAATATATTTTATTGCTTTTTTACAGAGCGGAAGGGAGAGAGAGAGAGAGAATTAAAAACATCGATGAGAGAGACACATCGATCAGCTGCCTCTTGCACATCCCCCTACTGGGTATGTGCCTGCAGCCAAGATACATGCCCTTGACCGGAATCGAACCCGGGACCCTTCAGTCTGCAGGCTGGCGCTCCATCCACTGAGCCAAACCAGTTCCGGCTGTTGTTACTGTTTTTGTTCCTGCTGCACTTTGTTCAGTGGTGGTGCCAAACCAATACTCTAAAGTCTGTACTTTTTGTAGTGTGTGGCCACTGAAGTCTGCTTGGCGGTGATCAGCTAATAATTGGCAGAGTTCCCTTAGATGCCTGGCAGCAGTAAGTCCCTCAGTGCTGGCCGAGGGCTGCGTGTGCATGTTGGGGAAGTCCTTCGGTGCGGGGGCAGGCAGTTTACCATCTGCCCTAGGCCTCCCTGTCTGGCTGCACAAAGCCTCAAGGTCAGCCAGCACTGGACACTGGGGAGCTTTTCCAGGTCTTTCCTGGGCACGGGCACAGCTTTATTCACGCGCGTGGCCTTTTAGATTCCCAGGAATACGCCCACGTTTTTCAAAGCCCGCTGTGGACAGCTCATTCACCAGCAATTCCTTTTAAGATTTTTCATCAGTGTCTTATGGGCCCCCAGTGTTACCCTGCCTTAAGCAGCTTCCATGTTATACAATTCCCATAGATTGTTTTCAACAAATACTCTCCCAACAAAAGACTATTCGCATTGTGCAAGCTTCCAGTCAGGTTAAGTAAACACAACCTTTAAAATGAGGTCTTCTCGCAGTAGCTAGTAGAGCTCAGTGGATAGTGTCGGCCTGCACAACGAAAGGTCCCGGGTTCGATTCCAGCCAAGGGCATGTACCTTGGTTGCAGGCTCGATCTGGGCCTGTGAGGGCGGCAGCCAGTTGATGTGTCATTCTCACATCAATGTTTCTCTCTCTCTCTCTCTCTCTCCCCTTCCATTATCTCTAAAAACCAATGGAAATATATTATCTGGTCAGGATAAACAAAAAGTAAGTAAATAAAATGGCTCAGTGGATAGAGTGTCGGCCTGCAGACTCAAGGGTCCCAGATTTGATTTTGGTCAAGGGCATGTACCTTGGTTGTGGGCACATCTCCAGTGGGAGGTGTGCAGGAGGCAGCTGATGGATGTTTTTCTCTCATCGATGTTTCTGGCTCTCTATCCCTCTCCCTTACTCTCTATAAAAATAAAAAATCAATAAAAGTCAAAAAAGCAATTAAAATCAATCAAAAAATCAATAAATAAAATAAAATGAGGCCTTCTAGGGGAAATTTTCTGGGCATTGGGCTTTGTTCTCCCCTTCCGATGGTTGCTACCTGCTTGTTTTCACTGTGATTGTGGGGCCACTGAGTTTTCAGACCACCACCGGGTTGGAGAAAGGGAGGTGAGATTATGGTAATTTTATTGATACTTTTATTGATTTCAGAGAAGTAAAGAGAGGGAGAGAGAGAGAGAAACATCAATGAGAGAGAATCATTGATCGGCTGCCTTCTGCATGGCCCCCTCCTGGGGATCGAGCCTGCAATCCGGACATGTGTCCTGACCAGGAATTGAACTGTGACCTTCTGATTCATAGGTTGATGCTCAGCCACCAAGCTGGGTGAGTCTAGGGTAATTTGAAACACACCAAAGGTCATTGTGCTTACCAAGATTTAGCCATTTTCCTATTAGACACTCCTTAGATTGCTGTTAATTAATTCGAAGGTTCTGAAAATGTGATTTTGATAATTTTTCCACTGTCCTCATTGCCTTTATGGAAGAGAGGGTTTCTTTATTCTGCCATTTCTGCTAATGTAACCCCCTCATCCTGGTTTGTGAGCTCAATTTTCCTAACTGTCTGAAGGGCCTACTCCCCGAACTCTAACCCTTGAAATCCATGAGATCTGTCCACCACCCCTCCTCTTCCAAGAAGAGTCCCAGGCCTCAAGCCCAATCACAGGAGCAGCTGGCCCTGGCTTCATATCCTGGAGCTTCTGAGGGTCACTGTATACCCCATAATCCCTCCTGGCCCCAGGGGCCCCAGCCTCAGTGTCCAAGCCTGCTCTCCTACCCTGCTCCACCCTGCTTTTGCCTAGCCTCCTGGAGCATTAAACAGTGCCATCCCTAAGTGTCCTGGTTCCAGGCACCTCCCAGGCCAGGAATCTTTACAGCAAACCCTACTGTCCTCTCGCTGATGGGCCCTGCAGGAAGGGTGGGGGCAGAGCAGGCTCTGGGGAGAACACCGCAGCTCTGCCGGTCAGCGTGCCTCCGCCTTCCCTGGGTGGAGGCCAAGGGGCCTGTATGGTCTAGGGCAGTGGTGGGCAAACTCGTTAATCAACAGAGCCAAATATCAACAATACAACGATTGAAATTTCTTTGGAAAGATAAATTTTTTAAACTTAAATTTCTTTTAACGCCACTTCTTCAAAATAGACTGGCCCAGGCCTTGGTATTTTGTGGATGAGCCACACTCAAGGGGCCAAGGAGCTGCATGTGGCTCGCGAGCCACAGTTTGCTGACCACTGGTGTAAGGCCTCAGTGGGTGAGGACACTTCCAAGCCTCATTTGGTAACTGTTCATCCTGGACTCTGCCTCCTTCCCTGCTGCTTTCGACATCCCACCCCGCTGGCGGGGGGAGGGGGGGGCCCAGGCCGGGGAACTCCAGCTCCATCTGGGGCTCTCCTGGGGGCATGCGTGCTAGGGATGGGACCAGAATAAAGGGAAATATCACTCAGAGTCTTAAATAAGGAAACCGGAGGGGCCCTTTGTGCAAGGCCTATGTATGGCCTTTCCTCCTTCCCTCCTCCACCCTTTAGTATCCTCTGTCTACCCTTCTTTGCACGTATCTGTATCATTTGTCCGCCTTTCTCTGCACAGGTTTGTGCGTCCTCTGCTCTCTGCAGCCTGTATGTCATTCTCTACACACATCTGTCTGTCCTACACATCTGGCTGGCTCACTGGCCTCCCGCATCTCTTGGCCTCCCCAAGGCGCCCTTCGGGTGGGTGGCAGCGCAGGAGCTGCTGAAGCCTCTGGGAGCCCCACAGCCAATTGGAGAGCTGCAGGGGGAGTGGGCGGAGGTGGGAAGAGGAGGGGCAGGGGCGGGGGAGCGAGACTGCGGGGCGAGACTGCTGCAGGACAGAGGCAGCCAGGATAGCCCACGCAGTCTGCAGTGGGGAACAGAGGCAACTGGTCCACGCAGTCTGGCCCCGCCTCTGTCCCGCCCCTGCACGCCGACCTGGCCAAGGAGCCCACAGCCCAGCGACGTCAGAGCAGAGCCACAGCGCAGAGAGAGCATCTACGCGGGAAGCCCAGCTGATGCCAGCGCGGCAGCTTGCACGGAGCAGAGGAAGCAGCCAAGTGAGTAAGAAGCGTGAGGGCTGGGGTGGTGCTGCGGAGGCCCCAGGAGGGGGGGTCCCGGCCCCCTCTTCGCTCCCCTGTTCTGCAGAGGCCCCACGCCGCTACAAACACCCGGGGTAGTTCAGCGCGAGGAGGGCGGGCACGAGGTCTGAGCAGAGCCGAAGCGCGCGCGGCCCGAACTGATCCCCGAGGATCGCAGACTCCTGACCGGTGCCCCCCAGGGCAGGCCACCCGGACCCGCGCGTCCACGCCATCGGGCCGCGGGGAAGGGGTCTGCCGGGTTCTTGTCTGAGTCCCGGACCAGCATCCACCCCGCGTTAGGGACACACTCCCAGTCCCCCTGGCCCCTTGCGTGCCGTCGGTTTCGTGGATCCCTTCACATCCTACCCAATAAGGGGGGACTGGGTTGGGGTGGAAGAGAAAAGGAGGTCTGGGCTTTGTGGGGTTTGAAGCTGGAACCCATTCCCCACCCTTGAGCCAGGAAGTTTAATCCTCCGATGTGCGGGTCACCCAGGCCATGCGCCCCCTCCTCCCCCCCCCCTTTCCTCCTACCACCTCCCCCCACCTCCCCTTCTGTGCCTGCCGCCTCCGCTGGTGTCTCTCAGTACCAAGGGTGGGAGAGGGGGCGTCCTGTCTGGCTGCACAACGCCAAACCACAGAGCCGCCGCCCCCACAGCGCTCAGGAGCTGAGCAACGCCCACCCCGCCCTCCCCTTCGGCCGGCCCATGGGGGGGGGGGGGGTGCAGGTCTCCTCCCTCCATGACTTCCTGGGGCTGGACCCAGGCGCCACGCAGGAGAGGTGGTGGGCTCTGACTTTCACCTCCCGTCTTTGGGGATCAACATTCAGGCGCCTTCGGAGTCCTGGACATGCTCTGAGCACGGGGTGGGGGGCAGCGAGGTCCAGACATGCTCTCGGCCTCCTGAAGGGAGACACAGACGGGGAGCGGGAGGGGGGGACTTCTGGAAATGGGCTGTATCGTGATTCTGGGCGGGAGATTCATCTCGGAGCCTCGTGTCTGAATATGGGAACAGTGTTACCATCTCCCAGAATTGTTGGAACCACAGAAATGCACGGGTCCCCGCTTCCTGAGCAATGCTCCTGCGAACCCTCCCCGTCAGCCCACATGGCGTCAGGCGTCTGCATTTGGAGACGTGAGTCTTGCACAGAATAAGCCGGATAAGGCACAATGCTCACCCACGCGGGGCATCGCCCCCGTTGCACTGGGTGGCACGCCGCCTCCTTTACGGCTGCCGCAAAACGAACGGCGTTCGCTATTTCTGCTTTTCGCCGTTTGTCGTAAAAGCGGATCTCAACCATGGCGTTGTCAGATGGTGCCTCCAGCACACGTTTTCCAGATGTAAGCATTTCCACTGCATTGTGAGCTGGTCCTCTGATTTGGGTAATATAATTGTCCCATTTTATAGATGCAGACACTGAGGGTGAGAAACGTTAAGGCCTATCTAACTTTTCTATCATCATACTTAAAATAGTCCTGGCTGGTTTGGCTCAGTGGATAGAACACTGGCCTGGGGACTGACTCAAGGATCCGGGTTTCTATTCCAGTTAAGGGCGCATGCGTGGGTGGGGGCTCATACCCAGTAGGGGGCGTGCTGGAGGCAGCCGATCAATGATTGGCATCGATGTTTCTAGCCCCAATCTCCCTTCCTCTCTAAAATCAATAATATATATATATTAGGAAGGAGCTCAGCCAAGGCTCGCGGACTGAAGGGTCCTGAGTTCGATTCCGGTCAAGGGCATGTACCTTGGCTGTGGGCACATCCCCAGTGAGGGGGGGGGGGCGCCCTGCAAGAGGCAGCTGATCGATGTTTCTGACTTTCTATCCCTCTCGCTTCCTCTCTGTAAAAAATCAATAAGATATATATATTTTTAAAAAAGAGCTCCGAGGAGGGGTGGGGTTGGGGGGGGAGAGTTCTGATATATATCAGATATATATGTAAAACCACTATGATTCATCGTAATTGAAGAGTTTGTACACTGTACCTTAGATAATGTGCAGTTGACTACATGACTGCAGTTGAGCCGGGGACGCTGGCGTGGCCTTTCCCACAATCCCCCTGTTCCTGCGGTCTCGCAGGGCGCTGTGCACCCGGTAACACACCAGCTGGGAGCGCCGGGAGGCCTGCACATGCGCATTAGCACGGCACTAGCTCAGGCGGGCGCCGGGAGGAGCAGTCGTGTTCTCCGCAACAAGCTGGGTGCCCGCCCGCCCGTCCCCGCTCGAACGCGCCGGTCATGGACCGAGATGCGGCCGCCGCGTGCGTGCGCCAGAACACGCCAGCCACGCGAATGCCCAGCCCCGAGCTCGCCAGACACACCAACGCGCCATAACGCGTCAGTCATGCGAACACCCGCGCGCTCCCGCTGCACGAATGCGCCAGAAAGCGTCAGAGTGTGCCCGCGGCGCGCTGCGCCACCAATCACTGCCGACCGCAGAAAACACACACAAAGCCAGTCTCAGTGCCTGCTGACCTGAGGAGCCCTCCCACGCTTACCCACACCCCACAAAGGTGGCCCTTTAACCTGGAATCACGGGACACAGGTGTTTTTATTTTTTAATTTAATAAATCTGTGTTGTTCAGATTTTTTACAGTTCCTGTTTTTCCACCCATAGCTCTCCTCCACCTGGCTCCCACCCCACCCTCTGCCCTTACCGCCCCCTACTGTCCTCATCCATAGGTGTATGATTTTTGTCGTCTCTTCCTGCACCCCCCCTCTCCCCCTGAGAATTGTCAGTCCACTCCCTTTCTATGCCCCTGATTCTATTATATTCACCAGTTTATTCTGTTCATCAGATTTTTAATTCGCTTAATTTTTTTATTCACTTGTTGACAGATATGTATTTGTTGTTCATAATCTTTATTTTACCTTTTTCTTCTTCCTCTCCTTAAAGAATACCTTTCAACATCCTATCTAATAAAAGAGTAATATGGAAATGTGTTGTACCTTTGCCACATCCGCCAGCCACGCCCACTGGCCCATCAGGTGCAGGTTATGCAAATAAACCCCAACCAAGATGGCTGCCGCCACTGAGAGCAGAAGGCAGGCTTGCGTTACCCCAGCAACAGAGAAAGCCAAGCTTTCTGCCTCCCTAGACTTCCACTCAATGTTACAAAGTTTCAATTATAAAAGCCTTGGCTTCCCATCAGCCCTGCCCTATGAGGCCTCTGGGTCTCAGTGTCCCTCGGTAACTGCTGCAAGCACCTCTGAGCGAAATCTGCCCTCGAGTTTCACCTGCTGCCAGACAATCCAGTTTCTCCCCCGATGAATCTGGATTCCCCTTCTCGCCCAGAACTGGGGTTCGGCACAGTCGGGATCTTCTGTTTCCCTCCCACTAGAGAAGGCCAGTGGCACACTCAGCAGTTAATTCTCTCAGCGCACACTTGTGGGTGCGCCTCCAGACCTCTGCCTTCCAGGCTCCCCTGAGTTTTTGCCTGACAGTCCAGATTCCCCTCATATGAGCCTGGGTCCTCAGAGTCTTACCCAGAACTGGGGTACTGTGCAGTCGGAACTGGCGTTCAGTGCAGTTGGGAGCTTTGTCGCCTGCCCACTAGAGAAAGCCAGCCAGGCACTCAGCCACCCGTCCTCTCCGCACGCGTGTTCCTGTACCTCAGTCTTTTGTAGCTCCTCTGATTCTCCGTGTGCTTTTCTTTTTCCTTCTAGTTGTAGAATTTCCACTCAGCCAGCTTTCCTGTGGCTCTGGATGATGTCCGTTTTGTCTTTTAGTTGTAGTTTTAAAATTATTGTGCGAGGCAGCAGTTTAGGTGTTTACCTATGCCACCATCTTGGTTTTTTCCACACATGTATTTTTTTTATTTTTTTTATTGATTTTTTGCAGTATAATAGTAGTACATGTTTTCCTTTCCCCCTCCCCCTTATCCTCTCCCCAGCCTCCCCCACCCCCCAGCACATATCCCCAGCTTCCCCCCTCCCCGCCCCAGTGTCTTTCATTCATTGGTTATGTTCATATGCATGCATACCACACATGTATTTTTTAAAAAGCATAGGTCCCAGATCCTTAGAGAGTCTTAGTGAATTTTCTGGTTTGAAATCACACTTCCCCAAGCAACTTAACATACCAGGGAGGTTTCCCTACCAGGCCTGGGGAGATCATATCTCCCCTTCCCTCCCCCTGCCAAAAAGCATTGGCTGAAAGTTCGAGCACCCTCTTAAAGGACCAATGCACAATATTCCCTGCAAAGCCACCCTGCTTGTGCTCCCATAGAAGGAGGATGAAGTGATAAATGATGATGTTGGAATAGATTGAACCAATGAAAATGATCATCTACTAGTTTGTCAAATGTGTATGTATAGTTGGCTGATAGCAGTGGGCCAGCTCAATGTAAAGAGCTCCATCTTTAGTGGACAGAGGGTATTGTCAGTGAATTTTATGAACAGGGTGATGAAGAGGCCAGCCTTGGGTTACCAATAAGCCCCTTCATGGACCATTCTGTTCCCCAACTGGCCAACCTTTAGGAATCCTTTATCTTTCACATTGTAGGTCCTCTTTGATTCAGCCGGGCTGGTGCCAGGAATATGGGTGGAAGGCAGGGATGAGTCAGGAGATACCGATGACCCAGAAGAGGAGGAGGAAGAAAAAGAAGCACCAAATAAAGAGGAAATCTATGAAAATCTCCAAGAAAGAAAACTTTCAAAAGGAGGACAACCTGCTGCCAAATAACTCAGCACCTTGTGCAGAACCACAAGATGTGGAAGAAAGTCATTGAAGAGGAAGAGCGGTTGGCGGGAATCGAAAGCCAGTCCCTGGACCAGTGTCCTCAACAGCATCCCTCAGAACACATCCCGGCCATCAGGGAAGAAGAAGAAGAAGAAGAAAGGGGAAGCTGAGAGAAGAAGAGACCCTAACCCCACAGCCAAACCAGGGACAGTGTGTAGAATGAGCTCTGCCTCGAAACCCAGTGACTTGTCACAGATTCTTTCCAAGCTAGCACAACACTTAGAGACAACACTGTAGAAATATGAGAAGATGGGCAAATGGTCATTGCATTTGGGGAAGTCTTCGCATTTTATATGTTTATTTTTACGGTGAGGTACATGGTTAAAAACTCTTGCTCAGAGAAGCTTTCACATTGCAACACCAGAGAAGGAGAAGGACAAAAAGGAAAAGAAGGAGAAGGAGAGGAGGAGGAGAAGAAGGAGAAGAAAGAAGAAGAACAACAACAACAACCCAAACAGGCCGATGCCCAGACACATCATAATTAAAATGCAAAGAGTGAAAGACAAAGAGAGAATCTTAAAGGCAGCAAGAGAAAAGCAAACTGTTACCTACAAAGGAGTTCCCATACATTGACACCTGATTTCTCATCAGAAACTCTACAGGTCAGAAGGGAATGGCATGAAGTACTCAAGGTGATGGCAAGCAAAGATCTGAGGTCAAGATTACTATATCGAACAAGGCTGTCATTCAAAATAGACGGTCAAATAAAGAGCTTCCCAGACAAAAAAGATTAGAGGAATATATCACCATCAAGCCAGCATTACAAGAAATGCTAAAAGGACTGCTGTAATAATAATAAGAAGAAGAAACAGAGCCATACAGAATTAAAATGACAATAAATAAGTACTATCCTATATAACAAAAGGCTAATAAGCAAATCGACTGAAAGACAGAATGACCAGTTGCTATGACACAGACTGACCACAAGGGGGCAGACGATCAATGCAGGAGCTGCCCCCTGGTGGTCAATGCGCTCCCACAGGGAGAGTGCTGCTCGGCCAGAAACTAGGCTCACAGCTGGCTAGCACAGTGGCGGTGGCAGGAGCCTCTCTCACCTCCACGAAGCACTAAAGACAACTGATGGCTTAGGAGCAGGCCTAACCTGGCAGTCAGTCATCCCCCAAGGGCTCATTGACTGCGAGAAGGCGATGACAGGACTGAGGGACCCCACCCCCACCCCCAGGACACAAATTTCATATACTAGGCCTCTAGTCGTTAATAACCCTAAATGTAAATTGATTAAAGGTTTCAATCAAAAGGCATAGGATAGCTGAATGGATACAAAAAACATGCACCAACTATATGCTGTCTACAAGAGACCCACCTCAAAACAAAAGACACACACAAGATGAGAGTGAAGAGATGGAAAAAATGTTTCCATGCAAATGGAAAAGAAAAAAAAAGCTGGAGTGGCAATACTCAAATCCAACAAAATAAGCTTTAAAATGAAGGCCATTACAAGAGACAACAAAGGTCACCACATAACACTAAAAGAATCAATCCAACCCTGGTAAACATATATACACCCCATATAGGAGCACCTAAGTATTTATTTTTTAAAACTTTCAGAGAACTTTAATGGAGAGATCAACAACAATACAGTCATAGTAGGGGACTTTAACACCCTGCTGCTTTCCCTGAATAGATCTGCCAGACAAAAACGTAACAAGGAAACAGAGACTCTAAAGGACACACTGGATCAGATGGACTCAATTGACATTTATAGAACATTTCACCCCAAAGCAGCAGAATATACATACATTCTTCTCAGGATCATTCACAAAGAGAGACGACTTCTCAGATCAAAGTGGAAATTAGAAATCAACTACAGTAAAAACACCCAAAAACATTCAAATACCTGGAGACTAAATAGCATGTTATCAAACAACAAGTGGCCTGGTGCACGAAATTCGTGCACGGAGGGGGGTTCCCTGAGCCCAGCCTGCACCTGCTCCAATCAGGGACCCCTTCAGGGATGTGTGACCCCTAGCCACTCTGCCTACCTGCCTGATCATCCCTAAGTTCTCCCCTGCTGGCCTGATTGCCCCTAACTGCCTCTGCCTTGCCCCACACCTGGGACCCAGGCTTCCCTCCCTCTGGCCAGCTATAGGCACCCAGGACCTGGGCCAACTTCACTCAGGCCGGCCGCAGCCACAGGCACCCACAGGCACCCACAGGCACCCAGGACCATAGGGCATGCTGCCTAACCCATGGGCCAGAAAGGGCCCCAGCCCTTCTATGTGCCTGCCTGGCCAAGTCCCACTACTCTGACTGCCATGGCGTAAAAAACTTTACCATATATGTTCTCCCCAGTCTCCTGGGGAGAGGGTGTGAGCTGAGAAACTGGAGATGCTGCAGCCCCAGGGCCATTTTACCAATGGGTACATTGTCATTTTCAGATCTAGATTTGAGATAATCCATCAAACCACTATATTTTTCAACTCTCAACTTAGATTGGTTTGCTTTAATAAAATTTATCCGATTGGCCTCCATTTTTTAATACGAATCCATAATAAACTGTTGAGTTAACTTTCCTGCGTTTAAAATAGGATTGAACGTGTCCCTCACAGAGAGATGACATCCATAATACTACATTTGGGTGACTCGTGTTCTTACATTTTGTCTAGTATTATTGTTGAGTACACTGTTGTCTCTGAGTCTTAATGCAATATCTGTTCCTCAACCTTTTTCACCATGTGGAAAAAGAATAGGATATGTCATTGCATCAATGTGGGGAACAGGATACTGACTCGTTTCACTTTAGTGCCATTTGGATTATTGGGATCTGGTTTACAATGAATGAGCAAGTCCCTTTCAAAAGGAGGTTCTCCAACTTCGTTTCTGAATATGACAGCAACCTCGGTTACACGGGGAGAATTTTATCTACCTGGGTCACTATTATGATCATATTTAATTGCCATAGTTACTTCCATGGGAGCTATACCTTTTGCTGCTGCTTCAGATGGGGCTTCCTTTTCTACCTCACGTAGCATCTAGTACGATTTTGTTAATTCATTTATTTCATGCATGAGGTTGTTGATTATGAGTCTTTCTGAGCAGGCCTAGTTTGCTGGTATTGCTAATCTTTTACGTGTAGCTTCGGCTGTATCTAAAATATAGAGTTGAGCAAACTTCAACAGTTTTTCTTTGGACATAGTCCCACCTCTCTATTGCCACGTTCTGAGATAGAGGAGAATGACAGGCCTTTCAGGAGTGTGACCAAAGGCTGATTTGGACAGATTCTGTGGGGGTGGGACTTCCGCCTACCTGCTGTCAGTTTCAGCTGGGATGTTGAAGCTGGGACTCGGGGGCCTTCCCTCTGGCGGTTGCCTTCCATTTTTGCTGGCAAACAGCTGAAGCTACACGTAATATTAGCAATGCAGGGGCCTCATTAGACGCAGCTGCGGTGAGTTCTTGCAGCCGCCGCCCAGGTGAGTTTTCGCAGCCCCGCCACCACCACTCCCACCGTTCTCAGCGCCCCGGGGCCTCAGTTGACTCAGCTGTGGTGAGTTCTGGCCGCTGTCGCTGCCATCGCTTGGTCTCCGCGCCCTGCCTGGCGCTTGATGACTTCACCACTTAATCTCTGCTCACGCCTCTCCACCCCACCCCTTGCTCCGACTGGCTGGTAGCATAGCCAGTCAGGAGCCAAGGTACGGTCACATTTGCATGTTACTCTTTTATTAGATAGGAGGAGTAGGATAGTACTGAAAATACTAAGCAGACAAGAAGAAATAAAAGGCATCCAAACTGGAAAGGAGGAAGTAAAATTCTCATTATTCACAGATGACAAGATATTATACATAGAAAACCCTAAACATTCAAAGACCTGGACACTAAATAGTGGATATAATAAATGAATTTGGCAATGTAGCAGGATACAAAATCAACAACCAGAAATTGATGGCTTTTATATACCACTACGAATTCTCAGAAAGAGAAACTAAGCAAACAATTCCATTTACCATTACAACAAAAATAAAATACTGGCTGTGGCTGGACACTGTCTGAGGGTCGGCCAGCTGCTGCGGGGGCTTGCCTCAGCCACCAGCGCACGCAGCCCGCACCTGCAGCAGCAGACACTCACAGGGCATGGAGGACTGGGGGCTGCAATGGGCTACTGAATCCTGGGGAAGGTACATTGAGACTGTTGTGGGGTGTCTTCCATGACCAGTTGCAAATGACCACGAAGGCAGTTAAGTTGGTAATAAGCAAGCAAGGATTTTGGGGGTTTTTTTGGCTGGGTGCAGTGAACTTTATTGATGGTGCATGACAAAGTAGGGCTCCTTATGTCCCTCCCCTTCTTCAGGGGGTCTGGGATGGAATCGGTGGTCAGGAGATTCTCAGCGTGTCAGGGGACTGATCTGGGGCAAGGACTCCCCAGCAGGGGAGGGCCTCTCTTCCTATTGCTGGGGCTGGTGGTCCAGGGGGCTCTTACTCCTTGGAGGCCATGTGGACTATGAGGTCCATGCAAATGGAAAAGAAAAAAAAAGGAAAGCGAGGCTTCCTCAGACACCCCAGCAGACTCCTGCTTCCAACTCATTGGACAGACCCATGTCTCATGACCAGCTGCAAGGAAGTAGCCAAATTCATTGCTGAGGCCAAATTCATTGTCATACTAGGAGACGAGCTTGACAAAGTGGTCGTTGAGCGCAATGCCAGCCCCAGCATCAAAGGTGGAGTGGGTGTCGCTGTTGAAGTCGCAGGAGACAACCTGGTCCTCGGTATAGCCCAGGATGCCCTTGAGGGGCCCTCTGATGCTGCTTCACTCCCTTCTTGATGTCATCGTATTTGTCTGCTTTCTCCAGGCGGCAGGTCAGACCCACAACCGACACGTTGGGGGTGGGGACACGGAAGGCCATACTAGTGAGCTTCCCATTCTTCCCAAGCTCAGGGATGACCTTGCCCACAGCCTTGGCAGCGCCAGTAGAAGCGGGGGTGATGTCCTGGGCAGCCCCTCGGCCATCACACCACAGCTTCCCAGAGGGGCCATCCATGGTCTTCTGGGTGGCGGTGATGGCGTGGACTGTGGTCATGAGTCCCTCCACGATGCCTAAGTTGTCATGGATGACCTTGGCCAGGGGGCCAAGCAGTTGGTGGTGCAGGAGGCATTGCTGACAATCTTGAAGGAGTTGTCATACTTGTCATGGTTCACACCCATCACAAACATGAGGGCATCCGCAGAAGGGGCAGAGATGATGACCCTCTTGGCTCCGCCCTTCAGGTGAGCCCCAGCCTTCTCCATGGTAGTGAAGACACCGGTGGACTCCACAACATACTCAGCACCAGCATCACCCCATTTGATGTTGGCGGGATCTCGCTCCTGGAGGATGGAGATGGACATTCCATTGATGACAAGCTTCCAGTTCTCAGCCTTGAACTTGCCAGGAGTAGAGTCATACTGGAACATGTAGACCATGTAGTTGAGGTCAATGAAGGGGTCATTGATGGCGACAATGTCCACTTTGCCAGAGCTAAAAGCAGCCCTGGTGACCAGGCGCCCAATGCGGCCCAATCCATTCACTCCAACCTTCGCCATCGTGTCTCAGGGTTGTGGCTGGCACCGCGCAGGAGGAGAGGCTGTCTGGCGAACCGGAGGAGTAGAGTCAGCAAGCAAGGATTTATTGAACTGGCCAGGACAGTCGGAGTGCACCACACACAGGTGGAGACCAAACACAACCGTGCCGCCCCGGATGCAGGCAGTCTTTTGATAGGGTCTTAACTGTAAGCTTTCGTTGTTTTAAATTCCGAGAACAGCTCTCAGGATCATATCTGAGATAGGGAAGTTACAGCGGACTATGATTGACTCCTTTGCCTGGCCCTTGTCTCTAACCTAGTATCTTGCAAGATGTGGGAACGTAGTCCTATCTCGCAAAAGCAGATAGTACAGCTCAGTTCTTGGCGTCACTGAGTCACTCCTTTATGGTCTACAAAGGGATTCATGTGAGCTTCAAAGTCTCAAGCTGGAAGCTAAATTAACTAACCTTTTGTTGTGTTTTTTGTTTGTTTTTAATCATATTTTATTTTTTTAAGTTTATCCTTTTTATTAAAGTATTACAAATAGTAGTACATATGTTTTCCTTTTTTTTCCCCCATTGTCCTCCCCCGCCCCAGCACATGCCCTCAACTGCGCCAGCCCCCCTCCCCCCAGTGTCTTGTATCCATTGCATGCAAGTCCTTCGGTTGATCTCTTACAGCCCCCACCCTCCCCTGCCTTCCCACTGTACAATGCTTCTTTGCTTCTGTATCAATCTTTTCCCCGTTTCTTTTCTTTAAAAAGATCTTGCATCTGCATACTGGAAATAAATATATAAGAACAAAAACTGTTTTGAGTCCCAGTTCCAATGTCAAATAGTTCCTTAAGCAAGCAAGTGTGAATAGCGGTAAGAATAGCAGGATCGAGTTTCAGTAGTTTCATCAGAGATGACTGCTAGCATATTTCGAGGCTCTGGCCCGGTGGGACTCTGTGCTGTGCAGCTCAGCTCATACAGAAACGCCAATGCTGCTGCGACCGCGTCACCGCTGTGCGCGCCTGCGCGTGTCCAGGTGTGTGTGAGCGCGCGCCTGCGCGTGTCCAGGGGTGCGTGAGCGCGAGAGCGCGCGTGCGTGCGCGTTCTCTGACGTCAGCACCGTGCGTCCATCTTCCCGGCCACTAACCCAGAGCCCAGCCTCGCGGTAGCGTGTAGATGATCCATTGCGCAGACGCACGCCAGTGCAGCCCGCCCCCGGGACTCGGTTCCGCTGGAGAGAGGGAACGCGTTGCCTTTTAAAGCTGCTGTGCCTGTCCCAGAGCCCTGCGGGCCGTGAGACGGAGCCTCCGGCGTGTGCGGTCTTAATGCCCCGGGGGCGCTGTCCACACAGCGCCAGGTGCTGTTCATTATTGCCTACCGCCCTGCCCTGACACCCCCCCCCCCCCCCCCCAAAGACACACCTGCCCGCCTGGCAGGTGACTGCGCCTCTGCATCGCCCCTTTCCTGCAGCTGACTGTCCGCGGGCTTCTGGGAGCTGCAGGTTTAGCACAGCTCATGTCCAGCACGGCGGCCTGTGCACCGCAGACACTGACCTTCAGGAAACCCCAAACCCACACCACCGCGGTGCCTCTTAACAGCCTGTCCCCTCCCGGGCAGCTCTCCATCTGGGCCCTGTCCAGGCTCTGCCTCTAGAATTCCACACAACACGTGCTCCCAGCTTGCGGGAGCCGCGGGAGGGACAGCTGTGCAGTGCATTGCATCCCGCAGTACAGTCCGCGGGTCACTCCACGGCTTGAGGCGCCTTGCTGGCACTGTGTTCAGCGAGCAGACGCACAGTATGCAGTTCCTCGGTGCGTGTGCTGAGGGTCGGCTCTGGTAGGAAGGAAGTTGCTGTTTGGGTGCTGCCCCCTGCGGAGCCGAGGCTGTGGCCCAGGACCGGGCAGCGCGTGGCCTGCAGGGGAGGAGCCCAGGGCAGGGCAGGCAGGCGGTTCTGAGGTCGCGGTGGCCTTTGGTGACTGGGGCTCTGGGTCTCAGAGGCATGATGAACTGGCTGGTCCTCCCTGACTGGGAAATGGGGCTCAGGAGAGGCAGGTGGGTCCCGGCCGGAGCCCCCAGGAGGCCTTGAGCGCTTTGCCTCTAGCCAGACTGACCCATTTGCTCGCTCACTTTTATAGAGTGTGTGGCCTCGAGACCAGGACCCTGACCAGCTCAGCCACCCCGTATCCCTGTGGGCTTCTCGCTGAGCCGGGCCATCCCGGCGGAGGAGAGCGTCCAAGGCGCTGCTCTAAGTCCTGGGAGACGTTCTTACCGGAAAAGAAGTTACATTTGTGAACCAAACCATTTACACCTTTCTACACATAGACTAATCCTTGTCTCTGAAGCCTCGGCTTTTGGAATTTTTTATCTTAATTTCACTGTAACCCTTGATGTTGGAGGAGCAGGAGATAGTGGTGCCTCTCCTGGTATTATAAAAACATAGCAAAAATTTTCCTCAAATAAGGGGGGGGGGGGGGATTAAGATACTTAGGAATAAAATTAACCAAGGAGACATAAGACCTGTACTTAGGAAACTACAGGACATTGAAAAAAGAGATAGAAGATATAAACAAGTGGGAGAATATACCGTGTTCATGGATTGGTACAAACAACATCATTAAATGTCCATACTACCCCAGGCAATCTATAGATTCAATACAATCCCTATTAAAATACCAATGGCATATTTTACAGATCTAAAACAAATATTCCAAAAAAAGACTTTTAATAGCTGCAACAATTTTAAGAAAGATCAAGTTGAATGAATCATAATATCAAATTTCAAGTTATATTACAAAGCCACCATAACGAAAGCAGCCTGGTACTGGTACAGGAACAGGCATACAGATCAATGGAACAGAACAGAGACCCCAGAAATTAACCCAAGCCTTAATGCTCAATTAATATTTGACAAAGGAGGCAAGAGCATACAATGCAATCAAGAGAGTCTCTTCAATAAATGGTGTTGGGAAATTGGACAGATACATGCAAAAAAAAGGGGGGGGGGAACCATCCCACCAACTTATATACAAGAGTAAACTCAAAATGAATAAAAGACTTAAATGTAAGTCATGAAACCATGAAAATCCTAGAAGAAACTATAGGCAGCAAAATCTCAGACATCTCTAGTAGCAATATGTTTACAGATACATCTCCTAGGGCAAAGGAAACTAAGAAGAAAATACACAAATGGCACTACATCAAAATAAAAAGCTTCTGCACAGCGAAAGAAACCATCAACAAAAGGAAAAGAGACCCCACTCTATGGGAGAACATATTTGGCAATGATACATCTGATAAAGGGTTAATGTCCAAAATATACAAGAAACTCATACAACTTAACAAAAGAAAGATAAACAATCCCATTTTAAAAATGGACAAAGGACCTAAACAGACACTTCTCCAAAGCGGACATGCACAAGGCCAAGAGACACAGGAAAAAATTGCTCAAAGTCATTAATCATCTGAGAGATAAAAATCAAAATGACAATGAGGTATCACCTCACAACTGTCAGAATGGCTACCATCAACAAGTCAACAAATGACAAGGGCTGGCGAGGATGTGGAGAAAAGGGAACCCAAGTACATTGCTGTGGGAATGCAGAATGGTGCAGCCATTATGGAAAACAATATGAGTTTCCTCAAAAATTAAATATGGATCTGCCATTTGACCCAGTGATCACACCTCTAGGAATATATACCAAGACACCAAAAACACCAGTCAGAAAGAATGTATGCACCCCTATGTTCATAGCAGTACAATATACAACAGCGAAGATCTGGAAACAGCCCAAGTGTCCGTCAGTGGACGAGTGGATTAAAAAGCTGTGGTACATATATACTATGGAATACTATGCAGCAGTAAAAAAAAAAAAGAAGAATCTCTTGCTGAAACTGGTTTGGCTCAGTGGATAGAGCGTGGGCCTGTGGACTGAAAGGTCCCAGGTTCGATTCCAGTCAAGGGCATGTACCTTAGCTGCAGGCACATCTCCAGGAGGGGGTGTGCAGGAGGCAGCTGATCGATGTTTCTCTCTCATCGGTGTTTCTGACTTTCTATCCCTCTCCCTTCCTCTCTGTAAAAAATCAATAAAATATATATATATTTTTTAAAGAATGAACCCTGGGGCGGTGGCCTCTGGCAGCGCGTGGGGCCGCCAACCGACACCCGGTTCCCGGTAACGGCCCAACGGGCAAGCCCAGCGAGGCCTGCAGTTCGCAGAGCCGCGGAGAAGCCCGAGTCCTTCCTTCCAGGCGGGGGTGCAGCCCCTCCACCCCAGGCCCTGTGCTCACACGACGTCCCCCAAGAAAGTTCAACTCAATACTCATCTCTTATAAGCAGTCTTCTACTATTGCCAGCCCACATAGAAACATCGCAATCTCCTGAGTCCTGACGGTGAAGTGCAACAACACTACTTTATAAAGGGAGGGTGGCCTCAGCAAAGAATCAGAAACCACCAGAAGGCTCTACAAACAGGCCCTGAGCTCCCTTTGGCCAGGAAGACTCAGTTGGTGACTCTGTGTGTACATCAGACACAGCCTAGCACTCACCTTTGTCTGTTGGTCAAATCCATTGCATCAAAAAACCTGTTCTTTATCTCTTTGGGCCCTTACAACAAATACAGGCCGATTGGAAGACTCGGACCCTAGTGGCAGAGGCAGGCCCCACAATCACCCGGAATTTAGGCCTAACACAACTGGGTAGCCATCTCCATGGAACAGAACACAGTTTTAGAGTCCTAATTCTCCCCTAAATGTGCCCAGCTGCTCTTCTTTAGCCCCGTTAGACTGAACTAAGGAACCAAAGAACAAGTTTCCTTTGAGGTAGGATCCACAGGAGCCGCTGGTAGCAAGGCCCCTCATAGGTGGCTGCCTCCCTCCCAAGCTTGGTGTGCTCTGAGCCAGTCTGTTTCTGGCGGTGCCAGGTTCTGGGCTGCTGGTTGGGTGGCAGGCCCACAGCGTTTCTCTCTGCTGCCTTCCTGGCCTTCAGAGCAGTACCTCTGGCCCAGTGCGCCAGGCGGCTTTCACTAGAGCCAGGTCTTGGAGAGTGAAGGAGCTGGCCCATGCTGAGAGGGATCCACAGGTGGCCAGGCCGTGCCCCCCACCCTGCTTCTCAGCCTACTGCCTGAAACTGGCACCAGGTGGGGAGGGTTGCAATGGGAAGAGGGGTACCTTGACCTGCCAGCCTTGGTGACGATTATCTCGGTGCCCAGCTGATTGAGTTTGTCCTACAGAGCTTTCATCTCAAGCAGCACACTCATGCTGACCACCTTTGAGTTCTCCTTTATTGGCACCTTGACAGCAACTACACAACTGGCCCTAGGCCCTTGTGCTCAGCAGCGGCGCTGGTCGTAACCCCTGCAACTGACATGTCATAGCAACTGGTCATTCTGTTATAATGGTTGCTGGGCTTTTGTTATATACTAGAGGCCCTGAGCATGAAATGTGTGCATGGGTACAGTCCCTAGGCCTGGCCTGTGATTAGGGCCATCTTCCCCAGCCCCCCATTGCCACCCACCCCTGTTACCCGCTGGCTGGGGGAAGGACCAAGAGGCTGGCCATTTCCACCCACTCGCTGGCCCCGCCCCGCCGTGGGTCGCCCTCTGTACATAGGGTGACAGGCAGGGTGGGGGCCTAAGCATTGGGCAATGCCAGGCACTGCCCGCATCTCGCACCAGCCACCCCGGGTTTCCCATTCACCATCGGGAGATTGGAGCCTGCCAGCCAGGAAAAGGGACCGAGCAGTGGCCAGTGCACCTCATAGTGACTGGTCAAGTGGTCGTTCTGGTCTTTCCACCCTTAGGGCCAATTTGCATATTACTTTTTATTATATATGACTTAGCATTCTCTAGGACTTCATACAGGTTCTAGTGTAGACAGACCAGTGGTTACTGAGCATGGCTGCCCATTAACATCACCTAGGGGACTTTTAGAAAATGCCAGTGCCTAGCCCTCACCTGCAGGGATTGGACTGAATTGGTTGAAGGTGAAGCTCAAGTAGAGGTAATATTATTTTTAAAGTCCCCAATTGCTTTCTATTTTGCAGCAAGCATTGAAATAACTTGGTTAGTGCAGGTTGAAAGCATGTTTTATTACCTAGAAGTTGTTTCTTCATCTTTTAAAAAACAAAATTAATAAAGTGTACTTCCCTAGCTTGTTATTCCCAGATGGGATAAAATCTTCCCTATTTTAAAGCCCTGTCACCTTAGACAACAACAGTTGGTAACCTACAGGGGAGCACCCATACGATTGTCAGCGGATTTCTCAACAGAAACGATGCAGGCCAGACGGAGTGCAAGAAATATTCAAAGTGATGAATAGCAAGAATCTACAACCAAGATTACTCTATCCAGCAAAGCTATCATTCAGAATTGAAGATCAGATAAAGTGCTTCTCAGATAAGAAAAAGCTAAAGGAGTTCATCACCACCAAACCAATATTATATGAAATGCTGAGAGATATTCTTTAAGAAGAGGAAGAATAAAAAGGTAAAAATATAAATGATGAACAACAAATACACATCTATCAACAAATGAACATAAAAATCAAGTGAATTGATAGGCTGATGAACAGGATAAACTGGTGAATATAACAGAATCATGGACATAGAGAGGGAATGGACTGACAATTCTTGGGGATAGAAGGGGTGTGGGAAGTAGAGCAAGACACTGGACAAAAATCTTGCAACCATGGGAGAGGACAGTGGGGAGGGGGAGGGGAGGGTGGAGGGTGGGAAAGGTACAGGGTGGAGGGGAGCTATAGGGGGTTAAAAAAGGGGAAACAATGTAATTAATAAACTGAACAATAAAGATTAAAAAATTAAACTAAAGAAAGAAAGAAAGAACCCTAATGCCAAAAAAAAAAAAAAAAGAAGAAGAAGAAGAAGAAGAAGAAGATCTTCCCCTTGAGACAGCATGGAGGGACCTGGAGAGTACCATGCTAAGTGAGATAAGTCTGTCAGAAAAAGTCACGTACCACATGATTGCACTCCTATGTGCAATTTAAGTTACAAATAAACTGATGAATGGAATGGACCCAGAGACATGGAAGCATGGAACAAGGTGTGGAATCTAAGAGGGAAGGCAGGAAGGGTGGGTGGTAATCAACCAAAGACTTTGAATGCATAACCCATAGACACAGACAATAGGGTTTTGAAGGGAGGGGAGGAATGGGGGCTGGCTGGAGGGAGTCAATGGAGAGGAAAAGAGGACACATATAATACTTTTAACAATAAAGAATTATTTTAAAATAATTCTAAAATTGTTTTAAATTAAATTTTAAAAAATGAGGGCATTGGGCCGGTCTTTAAGGGGCCATCTAGTCCCAACAGCCAGCCGTACGATGCCCAGGATGCCCCGCCCTGTTGCAGTTGCCTGAGGCAGTGGGATCTCACAGGCTCATGAGTCAGGAGAACTCCTTGACATCTTTTCCCAATCCAGAGTCCACCCGAGAGAGATATTTCACCTACCATGGAGACCCCAGCACAAATTTGACTTATCCCTGCTCTAGCACCCCATACTCTACAGCCCAAAGGTCCCCCGGCCGCCAGCCAGAATGGGCACTTGCTCTCAAAGTCACCATCCTCTCCCCTGAGGCTGACAGCCCAGGGGACATGAGCACACAGCTTGCAAGGCCAGTGGGTGCTGTGCGGGCACCCCATCATCTGTCTGTTTCTGTCTCTGCAGGTGAAGAGGCAGAGCTGTGTGGGCGGATCCATTCACCCTTCTGCTCCAAGATGTCTTTCGGAAACCCCTGCCCCTGTAAGTTTCCTTCTGCACCCTTCTGTGGCTCATGGCCAGGCGAGGGCAGATGTTGGAGTCAGGGTTACAGAGAACAACGCTAGAATGTTTGGCCAGAGAGCTCCGGGAGTGGATGTGGTATGATGGGAATGGGAGAGCCACGCATAAGACCCTTGACGTCTGCAAGAGGCATCTCATTTTTGTCAGTTTGTATCATTACTTTCCAAAGTGTGGATCGGGGCTCCTCTGAGGAATATTAATGAGGTTACTTTAAAAATTTTCCAGGGCTGCCTGGTCTACGTTGCTCAGTGGTGGAACATCAACCTATGAACCAGGAGGTCACGGTTTTGTTTTTTGTGTTTGTTTTTTTAAAATATATTTTATTGGTTTTTTACAGAGTGGAAGGGAGAGGGATAGAAAGTCAGAAACATCGATCAGCTGCCTCTTGCACGCCCCCTACTGGGGATGTGCCCGCAGCCAAGGTACATGCCCTTGACCGGAATCGAACCCGGGACCCTTCAGTCCGCAGTCCGATGCTCTTTCCACTGAGCCAAACCGGTCTCGGCAGAAGGCCACGGTTTGATTCCCGGTTGGGGCACATGCCCAGGTTACAGGCTCAATCCCCCGTGTAGGGTGTGCAGGAGGCAGCCGATCAATGGTTCTCTCTCAGTGATGTTTCTATCTCTCCCTCCCTCTCCCTTTTTCTCTGAAATCAATAAAAATCTATATATATATAAAAGCCTAAACAATGGGCCAACCATTCAACCGTTTAACTGTTCAACCAATAGTTATGACACACACTGACCACCAGGAGGCAGACGCTCAATGCATGGGCATGGAAACATGGATCAAACTGATGAATCTCAGAGGGAAGGGGGAGGGCAAGAAGAGATTAACCAAAGATCTTATATGCATACTAGAGGCCCGGTGCACCATCGGGGTCCCTAAGCCTGGCCTGTGGGGATCGGGCCGAAACCAGGAGTCTGACATCCCCTGAGGGGTCCTGGATTGCGAGAGTGTGCAGGCCAGGCCAAGGGGCCCCACCGGTGCACAAATCTGTGCCTCAGGCCTCTAGTAAATATATATAAAAATGTCCATAACCAAATGAGCATGAGAAATGCTGGGTGACACAAGGTTTTGCTATTGCAGGACTTTTCAGAGCCTTTAAGTGGTGATGAGTGTTGTAAGGCTTCCATAGGAATGAGGAAGCCCAGCGGTCTTCCCACATTTAACTGGCCACAGGGAACATCTCCCGGGACTGGGGCTGCGCAGAACACGCTCCTTGGCGTTCACTGTCCTAAGGAAACCCTCCCAGGGTTCCTAATTCATCTCATCTAATGAAGCACGCCCTCCCGTCCCTTCTCCTGATGAGCTGGGACTGTGAGTCTGTGTGGAATCAGGCACCCCACCTTAGCCCCATTTACCTACCTGCCATCATTCCTCCCCCAGGGTCATCCCACTCACCACTGTCCAAATTCCTACCACTGGTTACACATCACACCTCTTGGGGTTGCGGTCTCTCTTCCAAATGGTTGAAACCCTAATTATTAAGTCTTTGAACATCAAGGGGCTGTAGCGGGAGGGGGTAGGGGATGCTGGCATAGCCTGTCTGGGTGGGATCACCAGGCATGCCCCAGGGGAATAAGGTGGCAGTGGGGTCACTGTGCAAAGAGGGGTGCTTGGGGAGGTAGAGGTGTCCAGTCTGGCTGCTCGCCACCCGGATACCTAAAGAGGGCTCAGGTGAGAAGCTGAGAAGATCGTTGCTAATACACAGTACGAACTCAATCCATTCTTGTTACTGTTGTCACCCCGGCTGGGGTTCCTTATCAGGAACTCAAAGGCCCATGCCAGGTGGGAAGGCTGCTCCTCAGGGGCACAGCAGAGCCCACGGACATCCGCCCCACAGAGAGCTTGAGGGGGTCATGTCCTCGCCCCTCTGAGCCACTGCGAGTGGAGATGGGCAGTGTGAAGGGCTTTCCAGAACCTTCTGGGGTCAAGCCAGGCCCTTCAGAGCCCTGCCCATCTGCTCTAGTAGAGGCCCCCACAGCTCTCTGCATGCCCACTTCTGGAGCACTCCAGGCCGTGGTGCCACTCCTTGGAGGGGAGGGGGAGCCCAGGCGGGCAGAGCCCTAGGCCCTGCACCCCTCATTGTTTCAGCCAGAGCAGTTCTGCTCCCGTCTGCCTGCAGGTGGGGGTCCACTCAGATTTCATCTGCAGCAGATCCCAGGCAAGGGCAGGCCAGCTGCTGGGGGGCTTTGGGACACCCCCCCTTCCTCTGACATATCTCTCCGTTCCTGCCCAACTCTCCCCACATTGTCTAACCAACTCCTTCCCTTTTCTCCGAACTTGTATACGCAGAGCTCACTGTGCCCCCTTTCCGCACCCCTGCCCAACACTTCATTGCTTTCTGGTCTCCCAGTTCCTCCCAGCATTTCCAGTTCTTGGCTGCCTGTGACCCTGCTGGTCACTTCCATGTTGTCCATGACTCTGAGCCCCCAGGCTGCCCGTCTGGCCGTCGGGGCTGATGGTGGGCGAGAGGGTCTTTCTGCACCCCACCCCCAGGGCTCCAACCTGGCCTCTCACTCACTCCAGACCCCTCACCCTCACTGCGTTAAGAGACAGCTCCCACCGCCCTCTCCCCCAGCTTCTGCCTGAGTTTCTGGTTCCTCCCTTGGCCTGTCTCCCCTGGAAACCCCCAACCCCACACACACCTCAAGTTCAGCCTGTCCCAAACAGAAGTCTTTGTCTTCCCCCTCCACGCCACCGGTGCCTGACTCGGCTGTCCTGGTTTAGGACACCAGACATTTCAGTCTCTCGGGCCAGAAATCTGGGGGGTGACCCTCCATTCTCCTCCAACACACCCAGCTCTGCCAACTGCCCAAGAAAATCCTGGGGTTTCCGAATTGGGTCAACAGGTTGGCATTCCTGATTTGGCCCCAATCCGGGCCCTCTCTTCAGACCCAACCTGGAAATCACTGCTTCACTATGTGATTACTGGACAACCGGCGAGTGAGTGACCGGGGATGCCGCCGCCGCCGCCGCCCTCGCACATTTCCACGTTTCCGGAACAGTCCGGCACGGACGCAGGACGCAGAGCGGGCTCTTTAAGGCCTCCCTCCCGGACCCAGACCTGCTCCGGGCATGCAGACACCGAATGGGGAATCGCTTTAACTTTCTTAACTCACAAATGATCTTAGTCCACACGAAGACACCAAGATCTCCCACTCAAACCTGGAAGACTTAGGGGAGGGCTCTCTGAGTGCCCACAGCCCTCCCCCCTGCCCACTGGGAGGGGCAAAGGGAAAAGTCTCTAGAAAGCAAAACAAGCACCAACCATTAGGGTCAGAGCTCAGGAGGCCGGGGGGCAAGAGAGGGGCAGCTCCCAAGCGGCCCACAGGCTGGCAGCACCCGCAGCCCGGCAGAGCGTGTGGTGGTGGGCGTGGTCCCCCTCAGTGCGACGTGGGAGTCGGTGCTTGGGTTCAAGGACAACCTGGCACTGACACAGGCTGTGGGATCTGAAGCAAGCTACCAAACATCCAGAAACCTGTGCTCATCTGTAAAATGGAAACAGTCACGCCAGCCAGCATTTCCGTTTGATGCCAGGTTTGGCCTACCACACAGAGACGGGAGCTCGCTGCCCGGCACTGCGAGGCGGCAGGTGGCAGGTCCTCGGCAGTGATAGCCTTCCGTCAGACCCCAACACGGCACAGGAGGGGGTGACTTCATAAAACGGTCTTGTAGATTGGCTGTAAGGTCACCTGCTGGCCTCTGAGATCTGCCCTGGGACTCTACCCGCCACCAGACGCAGAAACTCAGACACAGAATGGGACTGACCAGGCCACACAACACGTTCGTGGTTGCCACTCTGAAGCGCCCTGCCTGATGCCACATAAAGTGCTGTTTCCACACGGAGCCCACTGTTCTCGGGGAAAGAACCGCCCTCTTTTGAAACCAAAACCGTTAACCCGAGAAGAAAGCTCTCACAACCAGCTCCCCCTCGGCCTCACGTGGAGGACAGTCAGGTGAGCACACCTTCCCGCTCCTGCCGGCTGCCATCCTACCCGCTCCCGGCCCCCAGGCACCAGATGCTCTGAATATCTGCAGTGAGAACTGAGGAGTTCCTTTTTTGGGGATTCCCTGGAGTTGTTTCGTTTGTTCATTTAATAGAAATACCCGCTCACTAGAGTCAATAGTTAAATAGCCAGGAGTTTCCTGAGCTGTTGTTAAAGGATTGGCAGCATGAAATCCACCTGATGGGAGTATTCACCCCCCGGGTACTGAGACACACTACAAATGGAGGATTTATTTTTCCTTCCTTTTTTTTCCTGAAAGGTGCACAAGTCATCGGCGTACTGAACAAACTAAACCCACAGCTTCCTTGCTCAACATTACATTGTGAGATTCACCCACACCTCTGAACATAACTGTGGATCATTTGTTCTCATCACCATGTAGTATTCCATTGTGTGAGTATCCCACAAATCACGTATCCATCCTTCTTTAGTGGGCGTTTGAATAGTCTTCGGTTTGGGGCTGTGAATGAGCAGTGCCGCTGTGAATATTCTAGGACTGTGCTGTCCAACAGAACTTTCAGTGATCATGAAAATGTTCTTGATCTCCACTGTCCAATAATGACGGCCCCCAGCCGGCATGTGTAGCTACTGCGTACTTCCTATGTGGCTAGTGCAACTGAATTTTACATTTTTATTTTATTTTAATTAACGTTACTAGCTACATGTGGCTAGTGGCTACCATATTGAACTGCACAGTTTTAAGACACGGCTTCTGGTGAATATATGGATGCATTTCTGTTGGAGAATGCACTCCATTGAGGAGTACAATTTCTGGGTTAGAGGGTATATATACGTGTGTGTGTGTGTGTGTGTGTGTGTGTGTGTGTGTGTGTGTGTGTGTATCTTTAACCGCTACACAGTTTGCCAGAGTAACTGTGCCAATTCATGTCCCCACCAGCCATGTCGAGCTCTAGTTGCTCCCATTCTGCCAACACTTGGTGTTGTCTTTTTTCATTTTAGCCATTCTGGTGGGTGGTAGAGACGTCACCCTGTGGCTTTCATGTGAATTCCCCTGGTGATTACATATAGTTTAGCACCTTGCTATCCTCTTCTGCAAAGCGATTGTTTGACTCTTGCCCATTTTTCTATTAGGTCTTATCATGACTGATTTATAGGAGTTCTTTCCATATTCCGAATGCAAGCCCTCTGTTGGATACATTGCTGTGGGAAATGTCTCCCTCTCTTTGGGTTGCCTTTTCACTCTCATACTGGTATCTTTGGATTAACAGATGTCCTTAAGTTTCTAGATATAACATTTACCAAGTGTTATGTGTAATTATTTACTTCACTCCTGTTTAACCTCAAGCCTCACAGGCAATCATGCAGAAGATAAGATTATGGAACACTCTCTGGGAGTTCCTAAGAACGAGAGCTTTGCTACTTCACCTCCGAGATTAAAACGTAATGATGGCCGACACCGGCTTGGCTCAGTGGACAGAGCGTCGGACTGCGGAATGAAGGGTCCTGGGTTCGATTCCGGCAAGGGCATGTACCTTGGCTGCGGGCACATCCCCAGTGGGGGGTGTGCAAGAGGCAGCTGATCGATGTCTCTCTCTCATCGATGTTTCTGACTTTCTATCCCTCTCCCTTCCGCTCTGTAAAAAATCAATAAAATAAAAAAATTTAAAAAAAACAAACGTAATGATGAAAGCCAGGGCGGGCTTGGCTCCTCTTCGACGGGATGGCAGCGCTGTTAGAGGTTTTGTCTGCTACTGAAATTCCAGGTCTTAGGTTAAGTGAAATCTAAAGGATTGCTCGTAAAATACTTTAAGCATTTTCCAAAATCTCGTATTTTTTTCCAAGTGAGAAAGGACTCTCACAGTCCCCGTGGCCCTGAGTGCTCGGCACGCCGGCACTCTCTCTCTACAATGAAACAGCAGCGCTGCCGCCTCGCTCCCTCCTTGCCCCGGTGGAGGAGGAGAACGATCAGTTATACCTGATCACAGACACCAGCACTCTGGCATCCGTCCCAAGTGTAAACCCCAATTATTCAAAACAGCACAACGATCACGTTCCCAGACAATACGCAGAGCAGAACGGAATTTGTAGATTCAGAAACCTGTGGCGTGTTCTTGGAATTCTTTTACATTGTAAATTATCTCGAGCATTAAATAAGAACACTGCGCTGGTTTCTATAACCACAGCAGTGGCTGAACTTCAGTAGCTGGGTTCACAATACCAGTGTCTGCTCAATCGCACACATTCTCGTGCAGTGGGACATTTTTAAGCGCACGGGAATGAACGAAAGACCCCGCTCTAGACCCCTGTCTCGTCCCAAGAGTGCTGGGGATGGCAAGCATGTGAAATATGCTGGAAGGGAAAGGGATGCACAGTTATTTTCCCTCTGTCTAACACAGGCTTTGAGTTAGAGTAGAACGCAAAAAAAAGAAACCTGATTTTTAAAAAAAGAAGAAGAACCTGAATGAGGGCCTAAGTTTAATTCAGTCTCCAAGCACGGTACTTCAACTGCAAACGTCTTTGCAGGATGGAAAGTGCTACAGGAACACTCACACTGAAAGACGGGAGATCAGAGGGGCCGGGCACGGGGAGTGTGAGTCCTCCAGAGAAGACCGCCGGGAGCCAGCACATTGCCTGTCAGCTGCCGAAGAGGAACCCTGCGGGGCTTTCTCCTGGTCACTTATTTTGAGGAAAGGCTGTTCTAGGTCCCCCCCGTCCTGAACAGGAGGACTAGGTTTCAAAATCCATTTCCTGTGTCATCCCAAGGCACATGGCACTCTGTCAATACCGGGTGGCACTGAAGGCGGTAATGGATGGTGCAACTGCTCTCTTGGGTTTTCCCCAACGAGCAAACCTATTAACGTGAAGCAGCGAATGGAGGAAAGTGGATGATTGCATAAAGGCGTCAAGAAGGACCCTTCTGTGTCTTGGGATCCGAGAACCAGTTCCAGACCCCTGTGCAAACAGACCCCTCCCTGGTAAGCATTCTCCAGTGACGGGGCAGGTTGCAGATGGTGACTACAGTTAGGAAGCCTTCTTCCAAACCGTCCAATTGCTCACAGCTGGTACCTCTGCCTCCTGCTGAAGACATCCGAGGTCGTGACGATGTTCTCCCGTGTTTTCCTCGTAAAGCTTCGCTGCTCTGCCTTTCACACTGAGGTCCCTTTTTATCCTTCGCAGCTTTGACTGTTATGTATTGAGCACCTACTGCGTGCAGACCTCCTGCTGGCCAGGGTGCTTTCGTTAGCCCATAGCAGAGATCGCTGCTCCCATTCTCCAGAGGAAGCGACAGAGGTTCCGAAATGTGAATTACTCAGAGGGCACCACCTGCTGGAGGGAGGGCTAGGGTTTGAACCCAGGACCATCTGTGTCTTAGGTCGCCAGAGCACTAAGATGCAGGTCAGCTCTAATGGAGGAGCTCTGGGATTCCCTCCCCCCCCGCCCAAGGATGGTGGCCAAAGAGGGCCCTTCCACCTTCTCAGGGAACGGATGTTGGTGAATAAAAGACCCAGGACTGAGGCTGGTTTGGGTCCCAAGTCAACTCAGGGCTTCTAAGGAATCTGGGAGGTTTAGGAGATCCAGGGCTCGTCCCCAAAACACCCCGTAATGTTTTCAGGAACCCACAGTTCGTGAATTACATGCTGAGGAACTGTTCCACGCTCCCACCACGCCACACCCCTTCCTAGGAGTCCCTCCTCACCTCTGGGCCTTTGTCCCAATCTCCCCCTACCCAGAATGCCTCCCGGCTTCACTTCCTCTGGAAAGCCTTCCCTGGTCTGATCCAACCCCCAGCACCACATGTCTGGGCCAGTTGAGGCCACAGCCACAGCCAAGGCCTGTCTGATTGCCCTGGAGTCCACTGGGTAGGTTTTGCCCGAGGCAGAAGGCCATGGGTGGAGGCCAGCGAAGTCGGTCCTCGTTCTCCATCTCCTGTTGCATCCTCCAGCCCTTCCCAAGACCTTGGTAAGGACACGCTGACCCTTCTAAACGTGTGTCTCGGGCGAGGAGAGTCCTGGTCTAGCACTGTCTTGGGTTCACTCATTCACTGTGTGACCCTGGGCAAGCCCGTTGCCCTCTCCGAGCTTCCCTTTTCCTGCCCCTGAGTTATCTGAGCTCCTAGGCCAGAGACTGCAGAGGAGTGGGAGGGAGGTCAGATCCTGCTACCAAAGGCTCCTTCAGGCCTCTGCTCTCCTCCTCCCTGGAAGAGCATCCAGGAGAGAGTGTCTGGCCCTGACCTGAGTCTCCTCCACTGAGCCAGGGATGCATACCTCCCTGGGCAGCAGGATGGCGGAGGAAGGTGTGTGGCCAGGTCTGTGCCCCAGCTCAGTATCCTCTCTCTTTGCTCCCAACAGGTTGGTCCTCCCAAATCTACCATTTGTTCTCTGACCTAGAGGACTTCGAGGATACAAGCTGCAAGTCTGGGTCTCCTATAATAATGGCAACTATACTCATAGGAGTGGTCGTCACCCTCGCCTGCACCTCCGTCATCCTGGCCACAACACGCTGGCGCAGGCAACACCAGCTCCTGCCCTACCGCCACCCCCACCGCCACCCCCGTGGAGACTCCCAGGTTGGCCAAGGTGAGCTGCTGCCCTTCACAGGGCCTGGCCCTCCCATCCCATTGCGACTGCAACCCAGGACGTGTCAAGGAGGCGGCTGGTCTGCCGTGGGAGGGCGGGGGGGGGGGGGGGCAGGGAAGGCATCCTGAGGTCCTGGGTGATCGGGAAGAGCTCACAGAGCTCACCATCGCTGTCCTCAATGGCACGAGGGGCCTGGCTGTCTCCCCAGGGTAGGGCCGCCAGTCAGAGGGGAGACAGGTAGCTGTTCCCCAGCCCTGCCCACTGTCGGTCCAGGCCATACCGACAGCTGGTCCAGATGGTGCCGGGATGGAGGGATGGAGGGCTGGATAGAGAAAGGCATAGGTGAGTGGGGAGGGAGAGGGATGAAGAGGTGAATAGGTGTGGGGAGGTGTGGGGTGATGAGTAGGTGGATGAATGGGTTGTTGGAGAAAGGGATGAGGGCTGGGATGAGGGATGGATAGCTAACTGGGAGGATGGAAGAATGGATGAATGGAGAGGTAGATGGATGGATGGATGGGGGGTGGATGTGTGGGTTGGGTGGGATGCTGAGTGGGTGGGTAAGTGGGATGCTGAGTGGATGGGTAGGTGGGATGTGTGATTGGATGGGTAGGTGGGATGGGTGGGTGGGTGTGATGTGTGAGTGGATGGTTAGGTGGGATGCTGAGTGGATGGGTAAGTGGGATGCTGAGTGGATGGGTAGGTGGGATGGATGGGTAGGTGGGATGTGTGAGTGGATGGTAGGTGGGATGGGTGGGTGGATGGACGGATGGATGGATGGATGGATAGGGGAGTGGATGGGTGGGGTATAGGATGGGATGAGTGGGTAAATGAATAAGTGGATGGATAAATGCATGGGCTGAATGACAAGTGAATGAATGACGAGCCTGCGAAGTGCAAGTAGACCTGACTTGAGACCTTCCCCGTCACAGGGCCACCCTCATAACAGAGCTGGTGGTGAACTCTGGGGCTGCCCAGCCCCGAAGTGCCCACCTGCCTAGTGTGCCCCAACCTTTTACAGAAAGCAGCCCCCTGGCTCTCTTCTGCAGAGGCAGGAAACCCCCCGACCCCCGGTATCTAATTCTCAGACGACCATCAAGGCCTGCGGAGTGGTCTGACCCGGGGGTAGGGGGGCATTCCCACAGCAGAATAAGTGCTTGGAGGCTCCAGAGCCAGGCAGGGCCAGAGGCTCTCTCCTCCTACAGAACAGAAACAGCACCTCCTTCAAGCTCCTGCCCGCCTCCACACCTTGGCAAATGCCCTTCCCTATGTCCGGGATGCCATTCCCCATTCTCCCCGAGCCTACCAAAGCTTACTTGTCCTTCCGGACCTGGCTCAAATGTGCTCTCCTTTGGGGAGAGTCTCTGGCCCCTCCTTCGCCCTGCCCGATCCAGTTGGACCTTCCTCCCTGTCCTGTCCTGGCACTGGCCGTCCTTCTCCGCCAGTGGCCCCGCCGTGGGGTGGCTGCGTGGCACCGGTGACAGCGGGGCCTGCACGAAGCCCCCCTCCGCCGGGCCGGCCAGCGCAGGGCCTGACCCAGGAGAGTGCTCTGTGGGCCGGGAAAGGAGCCGCCGTGTTTGATCCTCGCCTCGAGAACTGTCCGCCCAAGGAAAGGCCGGAGAACTGGGGCAACTTGTGGATGGCCTAGAAGCCCCCAAGCATGAGCCTGGTACTCAGAACGTGGCGAAGGGTCCGCGGTAGCTCCTAAAGTCTGAGCGGTCAGCCGTGGCCGTGAGGAGAGCGGGACCGGGGGTCGCCCCTTTGCCGGGGCCCCAGGGCCATTGCCACATGAGTGACACTGACTTCCAGATCAGGGCGAGTGACAGGAGGCCACAGCCCGGCCTTTGCTACCCCCGCCTGCTGCCAGCACCCTGCAGCCTTGTTGGTGTGGGGACCCCTCTGCGGGGCTCCCATCTCCCTAGCATTTCTGGTCTCAGCTGTGGCTTTGGCACCTCGCTGGGGCCTCAGTGGGGAGCATGCAGGTGCTGATGCCCCACACCTTCCTTCAGCCTTCTGGGGGTGCACAGGGGTGGGGCTGCCAGGAGCCTTAGAAAGACGCATGGGAAGGGAGGGAAAACCCACTGGCCGCAGCTGTGGGCAGAGCACCAAGCTTTGACCTGTTGGTCCTGGGGATCCGTCTGTCCTCAAACACTCCCTCCCGGGCCCCAGGGACAGACTCTCCGTCTCTCTCTCCTTCCAATCCCAGACTTTGGGGGGGGGGGGTCCCTATTGCCTGAGGAGGAGAGCATCATGGTGCTCGGAGCCGGGGCCCTGAGTCCTCTCTCTCGACCCACGGCAGCCTCCGACCACCCACCGTCCTCACTCCAGACCCAGGCGTCCCCGGGACATCTCCTGGGGCCACACGGCCCCCTCACACCCAGGGTGTCCCAAATGGCCCCCATCTTCCGTCCTCACTGTACAACCTCAGGCAAGGTGCTTAGCCTCTGTGTACCTAACGTGAGCCATCTGTGAAATGGGTACCCAGGCCCCCCCCCCCCCAGTTACTGCGAGGACTGAGCTAGATGGCACCCGGCTAGAGAGTCATGTCTCCACTCCCATGGCCCCCAGAGCGATGACTCTCCCCATGTGTACACACGCAGAGAGTTTTGTATCCGTGTCTCCACCCCCATGGCCCCAGAGCGAAGACCCTCCCCACGTGTACACACGCAGAGAGTTTTGTATCCGTGTCTCCACTCCCATGGCCCCAGAGCGAAGACCCTCCCCGTGTACACACGCAGAGAGTTTTGTATCCGTGTCTCCACCCCCATGGCCCCAGAGCGATGACTCTCCCCACGTGTACACACGCAGAGAGTTTTATATCCGTGTCTCCACCCCCATGGCCCCAGAGTGATGACTCTCCCCACGTGTACACACACAGAGTTTTATATCCGTGTCTCCACCCCCATGGCCCCAGAGTGATGACTCTCCCCACGTGTACACACACAGAGTTTTGTATCCGGGTCTCTGCTCCCATGGCCCCAGAGCAGATAAAGAGCTTAGGGGAGTGGGACTCCTGTTTCTGAGTCTATAAAGTGGGGGTGGCCAGGGTGCTGTTGACCTCAAAGAAAGGTCATAAGCCCAACCCCAGGCGAGCCCCACCCTGAGGCTGAGCCCTGCCCTCCGAGGGGAGGAGCCGCCTGGGAGGCCCTTGGTGTTGGGGAGACCTCCAGTCTCAGCCATGTTTGCAGCTCCCACTTGCCCCTAGCCACCTGGAGCCTTGTGGCGAGCTGACGGGGTGGGGAGCCAGGACGGCCAGCGGCCCGGGCCCTATCCGGAACTTGCTGTGTGGCCTCGGGCCAGTCGCTGAGCCTCTCTGGACCTCGGCTGTAGGATGTGATGGTTGTGCTTCACCGGCATCCCCCGTGCGGTGTCATCAGCTAGAAGGAAATGAGACCCTGTGGCCAAATGCTGGAGAAGCAGGACTGAACGTGCTCCTCAGCTGCGGGACTTGCCGGAGCCTTCGATGTGCACATATGTGGTCAAAACCCCAGAAGAAATACTTTCAACAATACAGAATTATTTAAAAAACAATAGTAAATACACACACATACAGAAGAACCCGGAAGAGAAAGCGGTAAACAGAGTCACTAGAATTCCTCACAGGAGGCCCTTTCTCCCTGGGCTATCTTAAGGCAGGGGTCGGCAAACTCATTCGTCAACAGAGCCAAATATCAACAGGACAACGGTTGAAATTGCTTTCGAGAGCCAAATTTTTTAAACTTAAACTCTTCTAATGCCACTTCTTCAAAATAGACTCGCCAGGCCGTGGTATTTTGTGGAAGAGCCACACTCCAGGGGCCAAAGAGCCGCTTGTGGCTCTCGAGCCGCAGTTTGCCGACCGACTTCAGGGAATAGTGTGTGGTTAGGAGCAGGGAGTAGGGAGGCCAGACCCAGAGACCTCTGTATCCCTCCTTCCCGGGCAGCCTCTTGCCCCCTTTGCACGCCCCAGGCCCTCCCCACGGCCCACAGCTTCCTGCTCACACCACGCTCTTGGTCTTCCTGCCCTCCGTGGCTCAAACTGCTCTGTTCGCCCGGCCCAGCCCGGCCCGGCCTGCCCCACTTCCCCTGGCTAAATCCCAGCCCAGACTCCACTCCGGGGGCGCCTTCTCCAGGAAGCCCTCCCTGACCCCGGGCTGGGTCAGGCCTGCTCGGCTCCCACAGCCTCAGAACTGCGTCTACCAACGCTCATCACACAGCTCCGCACTGGGCTGTCCCATCCTGGGGGGCCGCTGGGGGGACCCTCCCTGGCGCCAGCCGGAGGCCCAGGCCGAACGTCTGTTCCCCGCAGGCTCCCGGGCGCGCGCCCGCTGCAGCGGCGGCAGGAACTGCACCTGCCGCCTCAGGGGAGTCCGGCCCGCGCCCGCACCCGCACCCGCACCCGCTGGCAGCTCTCACCGGATGGTGCACAGGAATGTTCCACCAAGGTAGGAGCTCCTGGGGAGAGGGAAGGGGGGGGGGCTCTGGGCACAACCCCTCCCCCCCCCCCCCGGAAATAGCCACACCTCCCCAAGGAGCGCAGATGCAGAAAACATCTGCTCAGAGGGTGTGACCGCCCGACCCTCCTGACCCAGCAGGCCCCGGGAGGCAGGCCTGACGCAGAGGAGCCACCAGGACGCTCCAGAGGGAAGGAGGGTGACTGCAGGAGGGTGACCTGCCTGCCAAGGGGTGGGCCTCATTTGTGCCCCCGAAGCCCAAATCCCACCCACTGGGCCGGGGGTCAGTGCATCCAAACCGCACTCAGGGCCATCGGGCGGCCCTGCCTCACTGGGGAATTCTCCCCTGGGCAGCTAGGTCCTCGCCTGCAGCCCCCTCCGCAGGCGACCCTCCAGCTCACACTTGAAAAGAGATGAGGGCTCGGCTCCCTTCACTTTCCCACCGGGGGACCCTGGGGCCCTCCCGCTTCCCTTCCCGTCTGCTCCCCGTGTGGGAGGGGCAGTGCCCGTGCCCTCATGCCGCCCTCCCCCAGCCAGAGGACGGGCCTCAGGCTCGGAGGGGCCCCAGGCTGGAAGGGCCACTTTGGAGAGACTTCAGATCAGGGGCTCTGAGGCTGCTGCAGGCACTCTGCCCACTCAGTGCCCAGCGGGGAGACATCCGGTCCCCAGCACCCTGTGCTCGGAGCCGCAGCCCCAGGCCTCTTGGGCCAGAATCTGGTCTCCGTGTTCTGTGGGGGAGGTTTCCCTGGAGCCGCCGTGACAGAGGCCTGGAGGGGCTGAGCCGGGCGGCTTGTGGCTGAGCGCAGGCTCTCGGCTCTCTGCAAAGACCCACACCCGCCCGAGGCTCGGCCCCACAGCCCTGAGGGCGCCCCTTCCTTCTCTCGCAGCTACAAAGAGTGCACGGAGCCGGGGGCCACCCAGAAGTACCGCCCCACGGAGGCGCCGCCCCCCTACGAGGCGGACACGGACAGCGGCCGCGAGCAGGCGCGCAGCGACCTCCACACGGTCTGCGTGGACGTCCTGCCCCCTCAGGAGGCTGCGCCTTGCCCTCCACCGAGCCGGCTGCCCCTGCCGGGCTCCCCCCCCGGAGCTGAGCAGCCTCCAGGCCCCACCGACCCCAGGAAAAGGAAAAGTGGCTTCCTGCCCAGAGATGATCGTGTGAATGCCGGCAGGTCCCGTCCTGCCAGTCCCTAGCGGCTGAGCAAGACCTTTCGGGAACAGGGGAGTGTGTGCATGCACACACACACACATACAGACACACACACACACACATACACATACAGACATATAGACACACACACGAACACACACACACAGAGAGAGACACACACACACATACACATACAGACATATAGACACACACACGAACACACACACACAGACACACACACACATACAGACACACATATACACATACACACAGACGTATAGACACACACACAAACACAGAGACACACAGAGAGACACACACAAACACACATACAGACACATACATACACACAAACACACATACACACAGAGAGACACACACACATACAGACACACACATACACACACAAAATCATGCACACACATACACAAACACACACAAACACACATACACACACACATACACATACACACAGAGAGACATATAGACACACACACGAACACACACACACATACACACATATACACATACAGAGAGACATATAGACACACACACAAACACACAGAGACACACATACAGACACATACATACACACAAACACACATACACACACAGAGACACACACACATACACACACATACACACACAGACACAAACTCATGCACATACATACACAAACCACAGACAGACACAGACACACATACAGACACACAAACACATACAGAAACACAAACACACAGAGAGACACACATACACACACATACATACACACACATATGCACACAGAGAGACACAAACTCATGCACACACACATGCATGCACACACACATACAGACACACACGCACACATACACACACAGACACAAATTCATGCTCACACTACACACACACATGCACAGACACACACACAGATACAAACTCATGCACACACACAGAAACGCATGCACACACACACATACACACACACACATACACAGACACAAACTCATGCTCACACTACACAGACACACACATGCACACAGACACACACACAGACACAAACTCATGCACACACATACACAAACACACACAGAGACACACATACACACACAGACACAAACTCATGCTCACACTACACAGACACACACATGCACAGACACACACACAGATACACACACAGAAACGCATGCTCACACACAAACTCATGCTCACATAGACACATGCACACCTAGACACACATGCACACAAATTCATACACACATAGACATACACACACAAACTCATGCACACAGACATACACACACAAACTCATGCACACACAAACACACAAACGTTTATACACATGCACGTGCACACAAAACTCTTGCTCACACACAGCACTCCTACATGCACACATATAACTTACACACACACATATTATACACACTGAATACCCATGTGTACATACACATCCAAAATGCTTCACACATGTGAAGACACATACACAGACGCGCCCCCTCACGCACCACGCAAACTCATCTGTGAAGGTTTCATTCGAAGGGAAGCTCTCCCTCGCTCCATCCCTCCCCAGCCTGCCAGCCCTGACTGTAGACAGCACGGGGGGGGGGGAGGTGCAGAAGGGGCTCAGGCTTGCTCCCACCTCTCCCAGATCTGTGTGCCCTGCCCTCGCCCGGCAGGCGGTGCCCAAACTCCGGTTCCGCCTCCAGAAACAGCCCGGCCACCGCAGGCCAGCTGTCTGCCCCTGCCCCTCACCCATCCCACGGCCGCCTGTCCCCCGGCTGATGGGACAGGTCTCAGTGGCCCTCGGCTACCCACGGAGCCTCTCTGCCGAGTCCAGGGCAGCAGCACCCCATCACCGCCTGTCAGTTACGAGGTGCGGACACGGGCCTGCGGGGCTCAGGCACGGCCCGGAGGCCCTTACAGCCCCTCTGCCCTCACCTTACCGAGCGCCCTCACCTGGCAGTGCCAGCCCAGGTATCTCTGAAGCCCCTGCCCTGAACCACAGGGATGAACAGGGCTCCTGGAGGGTGTGCCATGGTAGTGGGGGGTCACAGCTGCCCCCCTGCCAGCCCAGCCACTCCCCGGGACTGAGCGTCTTCACAGAGGATGAGGGCCCTGAGACGCGGGAGCGGCCCCTCGCTAAGATGTGCCCAGATGGCCTGAGCTCACAGTGGCCAGAGCCAGGCCCCAGGAGCTGGGACTGTCCTCTGGGGTGGCTGCTCCTTTGGGAGTCGAGCTGACAGGTCCTGGCCTTGCCCTCTGCGGTGTCTGCAGAGACCACGTGGGGCAACTCAAACCCCCTCACGCCGCCCCCAGGACCAGTGGTTGCGGCTCGGCCTCGATGCCGGCACCACAGGAGGATGTGCGTGGGGTAGAGAGGCCCCGATCTTGGCACATGAAACCCACATCAGAGACCGGGCAGGCAGCAGAACGGACTCCTGGACGCCCCGCCTGCCAGAGGAGGGCAGCTGGGAGTCTCCGAGGCGGGTCCCACCAGCATCACCACCAGCGGCGAGGAGCAGAGAGACCTCAAGTCCACTCTGCCCGCCTCGCCCGTCCTTAAACACCCCCTCTCCATCTTCTCCCCCACCCCACCAAGGGCTAAAACAGCTCCCTAACCCCTTTCCTAACAAGAGGGCTAGCGAGAATGGCACTTGTGAATTTCATTTTGTACCGAACTAGTGTTTTGTCCGAGTGGCACTGAAAGGAATCCGGTCGAAGGTTCGGCAGCACCTGGAGCTTCCGGCTCCGCATGGAGCAGGGACCTTGTTTACAAGCGGTTCTATCACCTTGTGGCTTACTTGTACTGTGTTTTTCAGGCAAAAAATATATGTGTGTGTGTGTCCGCTGTACTGTATAGCTTTATATGCACTCCAGGAGCAAAACCCATCCTGCTTCTGCAACCCTTAAGAGTGCTTTGGGGGGCCGGGGCACCCCCTGTACTCATCAGCATTGGAAGGTGAACAGCTTTTCTTGCTCCTGGATTAAGCGCTATTTAAGCTTTTCTGTGTTCGCAATAAACGCATCCTCTCAATAAAAAGTGTTGCGAGAAGTAACTGGGGTGGTGTGGGCTAGAAGAGGTCAATGCAGGGAAAGGGAAAGTATATGAATACTTCCAACAAGATTTACTTTTAAATTTCAAAATTAAAAAAAAGTACCTAAGGGGGCTCGTGCCATCTGAAACTTCTAAGGAAAGGAAACAGGAATCAACATCAAACTGAAAATAGACTGCTGCTCTCACAATTAGCGCCCACTGAAGTTTTGTCATTTCCCTGTTGGACCGAATATTGAATATTTGGATAGTCAGTGACTTTGAGGCATGATTGATGCTTCCCTCAGTCCCTCTCCACGCCCACACTGCCACCTGCTGGCCACCTGCCGCCACTGTTCAAAGCAAAGGAATCTACCCCTGAAGAACCAGCAAATCCCCTTGTCCCACGTTCAAACCCACTGTCCTTGGTCACTCAGAGTTGTCAACGAAACTTGCCTCCCACCCTCGGGATGTTCCATGAGGTTTAACCCATTGAGAACTCCATTTTCAGGAATACGCCCCCCCCCCCCCCCCCCAGCATCTCTCTCTGGGCACAGCCTGCTGCCTAAGCCCCATCTCTGTATGCGATGTCATCACTCCTCTGTCCTAAACACCAGTGTGCATGGCTCAGGGGCCACCTCCGTGTTCTGGGGCCCTCCCTCCTGAGAATGACTGTAGCAGCCTTCATGGTAGTGGCATCACCGCCCTACACGGACACCCCATCCCGATGACAAGCACACTTAGGGTCCCCCGGGCACAGGGGACTGTTGGACTCCGCTTTTCCTGCCTCCTCCATCCCCGACAGGCCCTGTGGCCACGTAGGGCACCACATTCAAGGTCCTTTTGCAAACAAGGCTGCCCTCTCTCTGCCAGGGGCCCGGGGTGGGGCTGAGGAGGGACCCCCGTGCAGGCTGGGCGGCCTCCTCTCTCCAGTCTTCAGAAAGGGGAGCTGCAGCCGATGGCAGACGGGGCTATCACAATGGGCCGGCGCGTTCCAATGTCTTTGCACAGGGCACCAGCAGCACGCCACACGAGCGGCAGAAATCACGCGAGGGGAGGAGGAAGGAGGGTTGGTACAAAGTATGGCCATCCAGGCTGGCCCAGCCCCCTGCACACCCACACGTGAGGGTCCCACCCCCTGCTCCCGGAGACACCCTGACACACAATGAATGCAGCATCGCTCAGCGCACAGCACCTGCGGTTTTGTGCGCGTCTGCTCAGACGGCTTTGGTGCACACACAGGAGCGCCCCTTGCACGCTCAGAGGTCCCACATTCACACTCGGAGGCCATCCGCTCTCCTGTCAGGTGACTGACCTGATGGCTGACTGACCAGGTTCTGCCTGCGAGCAATGGAAGGTCCGGCAGCGTCCTCGCTGGAGAGTGAGTCTTCCTTCCGCGGCTCTGCGTGGCTGGACCTTAAAGCTTGACCTCGCGGCTTGACCTCACGTGGCACCTCCCCAAGCCCACGTGAACTCTATCAGGACCAATTGCCTGGCTGGGGGCGCGGCCTGCCTTTGCCCACAGGGCTGCAGCCCAGCTGTGCCTGCTCAGCATCTCTCCCGGCATCCCAGGTCTGCTCCACCCTCTGCCCCTGGCTGTCTGGTCCATGACCTGCCACAAAGCTGGCACCTGAACCACAGGGTGGAGGGGGGTAGACAGCCCTGGAAATGGGGGCCCTCCACTCACTGATTGGCTCTGAGCCGGTTAGTCAATTTCAAGAGGCAGAAACCCAACTTAAACAAGAATGGCTATTGATGGGCTTATGCGCCTAAATTGTCCACGTGATGATCCCAGCTTCAGGCGCAGCTGGGCCCATGCGGTCGGAGGACACGGGCAGGTGTGTTGGCTCTTGGCTCTGCTGCCTGCCCTGCCTCATTCTCACACAGGAGCAATGGCTGTGGACACCGTAGGCTGCTGGCTGCCCCTCATCATTGATGTTTCTCTCTCTCTTCCCCCTCTTCCTTACTCTCTCTGGAATCAATAAAATGTTATTGATTTTTTTACAGAGAGGAAGGGAGAGGGATAGTCAGAAACATTGATGAGAGAGAAACATCGATCAGCTGCCTCCTGCACACCTCCCTCTGGGGATGTGCCTGCAACCAATGTACATGCCCTTGACCGGAATTGAACCCGGGACCCTTGAGTCCACAGGCCAACGCTCTATCCACTGAGCCAAACCGGTGTCAGCCCCATGCACCTGTTTTGTTATGCCTCTTCTTGTTTACGAAATGGAAGCATACTCCAGATGCTCATTTGGACACAGCTTATTTTTCACTTAGTGTGTCCTGGGAACCACATTATCTGTTCACAAAGATCTCCCTCGTCCTTTTCACATCTGCAAACTCCTCCACTGTGTGGATGTACTGGAGTTCACTTAACCACTCCCTTGTGTGTGGGACTTTAGGTTGTTTCCAATATTCTGCATTTACAAACAATGCCACGATAAACAACCATGTGCATGTATATTTTCTTGTAGAAAAGCATATTAGACCCTAGAAGAGGGGTTGCTGAGTCATACTGCAAGTATATACACCAGTTATTAGATATTCTCGAATTTCTCTCCAGAGGGTTGTGCCAATTTACACACACGCACAACACAACATAATTTGAGTGCTTGTTTTCCCATGGCCTCTCACCAACAGAATGTGGGGGTTTGGGGGATGGATTTGTTGTTTTTATCAGCTGGTAGATGAGAAATGGAATGTTTTAATTTGCTGACTTAGTCTGTCCGGGCTGCTGTAAGAAAATTCCACACACTGGGTAGCTCACAAACAACAGAAGTTTATTTCCCTCAGTCCTAGAGGCTGGCAGTCCGAGATTGTGGTGCCAGCACAGCAGGTTCTGGGGAAGACCCTCTTCCGGGCTGCAGGCTGCCGACCTCTCACGGTGTCCTCACGTGGTGGACGAGGCTCTGGGGTTTCTTAAAAGGGCACTAATCCCACTCATGAGGGCCCCACCCTCATGACTGGCTCAGCTCCCAAAGGTCCACCTCCCAATGTCATCACCGAGTGCATTAGGGTTTCAGCGTATGAACTTGGGGGAGGGGGAAACACAATATTCAGACCACGGTATTTGCATTCCTCTGAGTCAAACTGAGTATTTCTCATGTTTAAGGGCCATTTTTGTAAATTGTTCACATCTTTTTCTCATTTTTCTATTGGATTTTTGATCCTCTGTCCTTCATTTTTTTAATAATCTTCATGGATATTTAGGAATATTAGGCCTTTGTGAAGTATGTTGTGGTTACGCTTCAAGTTTGTCTCGGTTTATGGTGTGTGTGCTTTAGTCACACAAATTTTTGCATTTTTATTTACTCAAATGTATTCATCTTTTACTGCCCCTGGATTTTGACCCTCAGGTAGAAAGCTTTCCCTACATCAGGGTTTTAAAACAGGATTCACCCACGTTTCCTGCCGGTACCTGTATGGTTTTAATGTCTCCACTCAGACCCCCAACCAGGGGTTCCTCGGTATCGTGAGAGATACGGATCTACTTCTGACTTTTTCCAAATGGTTACGCCATCTCGGCGCTACTGGTTAAAGAGCCCGTCTCCAACCCAATGACCTGAGGCGGTACCTTCACTGGATGCCGTGTCCACGGTGCGGGGGGCCCCTCCGGGCTATCCCATCCCTGGTCCGTGTCTCTTCCTGCACCAGGACCGCGTGGTGTAGCTGCCGAGGTGTTAGTGTTTGAATGTGCGGTAAGGCGAGTCCCCCATCGTCGCTTTTCTTTCTCAGTGGTTTCCTGGTTATTTCTAGGGGGTTGGGGTTTTTTCTACATGAACTTTGGTCAGTTGTGACCAACTTCGTAAAACAGCCTACGAGGTTTCCAGTGGGACGGCGTTGCCTGTGGGGATTAACTGAGGGAGGGACACGGCATCTTTACCCTGCCGAGCCTGCCACCCCAGATGGGACGGTTCCAGTCCTACGCGGTGCCTCTAACCTTGTTCTTGTACGGTTTTGCACATTTCCTGCTGAATTTATCCCAAAGTATTTCATCTTTGTTAACGTTGTGCGTGGGGTTTTCACCACCCTCATCACCACCTCTGTGCACTGTTTGTGTTAATTCTGTACCCTGCGCCCCCACTGAAACCCTACTGCTCGCGCTGGAGCAGATTACCGCACTCGAGTGAGGCTGCTGGTGCCCTCCTGCCTCCGGGGGGGTTTTCTGGAGGCCGTTTCGGGGTGAAAGCGGCTATAATGAGCTAACGTTGCGGGAGCGGAGGGCCCGTGTGTGTCCCGTTCACCAGTGTAGGCCTGGCACCCAGCACAGACCTGGCCCAGGGCCGGGGCCCGGGAAGGGCTGTCAGAAGGCAGGGAGAGACCAGGGCCTGCTTACAGATCGCCCGGGGACTCGGGGTGGCAAACGGCTGGCAAGGACCCTGAGGTAGTCCTTCCCCCAGAGCCCCGATGGAGAAGCACATTTTAACGGAAACGCGGGGTCTCCGCCGCTGACTCGGAGCAGCCCACCGACAGCTTGTGAAAGAACAAGAAAGTCTGGTCACCTCTCGGCCGAGGAGAGAGCGGTGGGCGGACTGGGAAGGAGCAGGAAGTACCCGCTATGTTCACCCCCCATGGAACCCAGCCCTTCCTCATCTGTGCAGGCCCTCCCGGGGAGGGAAAACAGAGCCCGGGGTCCAGGGGAGGAAAACACAGGACCGCAGAAGTGAGGTGACCTGCCCAAGGCCCTGCCAGTCAGTGACTAGGGAAACCGGGACCCTAGTCCATGTTCTGAACCCAAAGCCCAAGCCCCACCCACAAAGCTAAGTGGATCCCAGAAGGTGAGATTCATTTAAAACCTAGCAACTGGTCACTGCTCGTTTTTCGGGCACTTCCAGAGATGAGCCTGGAGCTGCCCAGACCTCGCCATCCCCGGCCTCAGACAAATGGAGGCTGTGCATGAGGGAGCAGGCAGGTCGGGGGGGGGGGGGGGGGGGGCAGCTGGGCCCGGGGAGGTCTGCCCAGGCTGAGACAACGGACCGGAGAGCCACCGGCGTGGGGTGTGAGGAGCTCCACGGCTGAGCCACTACAAGAGGTGTCGTTCCCACAGCCTGCGAGGCAGCTGTGCCCTCCCTCCCCTCCCCTCCCCTCCCCTCCCCTCCCGCACAGAACAGCAGGTGAGGCTCCAGTGTCGGCAAGAAATGGGAACTTTCCGACAAGAAAAGCCTGCCCAGCGGGTGTGGCTCAGTGGCTGAGCTTTGGCCTGTGAACCCAGAGGCTGCGCTGCAGTTCCCGGTCAGAGCACAGGCCCGGGTGGCAGGCTCAGTCCGGGGGGGGGGGGGGGGGGGGGGGGGGCGTGTGGGAGGCAGTGGACAGGCTCAGTCCTGGGGGGGGGGGGGCGTGTGGGAGGCAGTGGACAGGCTCAGTCCTGGGGGGGGGGGCGTGTGGGAGGCAGTCCACAGGCTCAGTCCTAGTGGGGGGGGGCGTGTGGGAGGCAGTCGACTAATGATTCTCTCTCATCATTGATGCTTCTCTCTCTCTCCCCCTCTTCCTTCCTCTCTAAAATCAATAAACATGTATTAAAAAGTATTAAAATATATATACACATTAATTAGCAAGAGTCAAAGCAGTTCTGGGTGCACTGACTTCCTGTGCTGCGGGAGCCCCCTAAGAACTTAGTGAAGCCAGCAACTCAGGGACGCCAGCCGATGCTGCTTCCTGGATCCCGGGGGAGTCCTCCCTCCTATCCAAGAGCTGGGCCCCTGGTCTGGGCGCTTCCTGCCCTGGCCCACAGCCGTGTTAATACCTGCTCCGACCCTGTCCCCACCACCCTGCTTGCCACCTGGGGAAAGCAGCCCTCATGCAAGCCGGGCTCCCGCCATTTCAGGGGAGATGGCCGGGACCGGTCCGGCCACTGGGTCCCCGCAGCATCCTTCCCCGGAGCCAGGCGGGGCGCGGCCAGCTCCTCTGGACCACGCAGCCCGGTCAGGAAACACGGTGCTTAAAGGACAACACGTTCACTCACGGCAGCGGGATGCTGCGGAGGCTGACTTCGCTCCAGAACAAACATCGGCTTTTAGGTGAAGGATTTATTGGTACTGCAGAGCAGGATTTTTAAAAAATCACATTTCCCCAGAACAGATGCCCAGACTGAGCTGTGGGAAAACCAGTGGACCCTTCACATACAAATTCTGAGATGGCCCCCGAGTGCCGAGAGTCCTGGTAGCAGCGGCTCCCGCCTCCTCCAGGCTCCCATCAACCATCTGGGCTGCTGCCACCCCCCACCCCCCCGCCCACACAGCCCCAAACAGTCAGACGGAAGGGCTAACAGCCAGCGTGCTTGCCCCCTGAGCCTCCCTCCGGGACTGGACCCGGGAGCACCTGCCACCTACCTAGTGCGTGCCACACCCCCAGAGGCCAGAACAAGGCCTCCCACCTTCCTTTACACCACCCACCTCCCAGGAGGGGAGGGGTCCGGCCCTGTCTCCCCCAGAGCTCACAGCTGCCCCTCCCCGTGTTTGCAACCATTGCTCTGGGGGCCTCTGCTCCCCTGCACCCACCGCTGCTCCAGGAGCCTCTGCCTGCGAGCCCGGCTTTCCCACCCAGCCCGTCTCAGCGAACGTGCTTCCTCCCTCCTGTCCCGCGTGACTCCGGAGACCGCCGTGCTCCAGTGCAGTGACAGCAGAGCGAAGCTAGGTCTTTTCTGAACCAATCAAGATGCTTCACGCTTCACGGCTGAAGGCGTCCCCCTGGATGGGAGACTTAAGGCCCCCTGCATCTCTCTCCCCGGAAGCAAACACTCCGTCGCCCATGAGGCCACTATGGGGTTAGGGAGCTTGGTAGCCAGGGCTGGACGCCCCCTGCTCTGCTCGGCACTGGGCAGACCAGCCAGGGGCGACAGGCCACTCCCTGAGAGGGACCCGGCAGCATGCTCCTCAGCAGCAGGAGGCCAAGCTCCACTGCCCAGTGCAGGTGTAAATGCCGCTGCGGCCTGTGCCGAGAAACCACTGGACGCTGGCCTTGGGCCAAACTCTGTACAATTGTGTGGACGTCTGGAAATGCTGACTGTCCTGAGAGCCGCTAAAGTCATCAGAAAAGGGTGACGTTTGCCCCCTGCACTGCTGGCTCTCCCCATGCAGATGTGAGGGGCTCCAGCCGGGGCAGCGGGGCTCCCGGGATGAGGCAGCCTGGGGCAGGGAATGTTTCTGGAACAGCCAAAAGGCTGGATGACGCCGACTCCCTGGATGTCACCTTGGGGAATCCCTTAGCCTCTCTGAGCTTCAACTTCCGACCCTGGAATGTAAGACCGCCCTCACCCTCCTGTGTGGCCTGAGGGGCGAGACCAGAACCCCGCAGGAGGCCAGCCAGCCCTCCCAAGGGCTTCATCAGAGGGGCCCAGCCCGGCTGCGAACACTGAAGGGCATGACAAACCCATTGGTCCCACTCGTCGCTTCCCCGCTAGGGCCACAAACCGGGGACAAAGACGCCGGCACAGGAGAAAGACCGTTGGGAAGACAAATCTGGCCAGATGCAAAGCCCTCCCAGGAGGAGACTGTCCACACGGCTCCTCAGGGCTAGCTTGGCGGCCGCGGGCATTTTTCTGGCACCATCTTCCCTGTCCTACGGACCCTGTGTCTGATTCCCTGGAGTTAATATCCGGTCCCGGTTTCGTTCAAAGAGTTCTAACATCTTCTGCATGTCGTGGTCCGCCTCGATCACCTGGAAATTAAACACACCGTCACAGCCTGCACCCGCTCCAGCACCTGCTCCCTCACAGATGGAGAGAGGGCAGGAGGCGGGAGGAGCCAGGGAGAGGCAGGTTAGAGCCAAACAGCGCCCGTTCTAGGCCAAATCTAAATTCTCGGCTCTTTTCACTTAAGAATCCGCCACAGTTGTCCCTGCAGGGAGCTCATAAATGAGTTTCTTCTCATCATCTTACACCGCCTAATTTTCTACAACGAGGGGAAGTTGTACTGTACTTCTTCTAAAGCCCCCTCTAGAAATATCTCACTTCCCAGCAACCTCACTGTCCGGAAGAGCCGGCAGTGGGAGTGTCCGAGCAGCGCGAACAGATGTCCGGGCGAGTCTGTGCCCGGCCTCCGCAGGGCCACGCTGCGCCTCATCCCCAGCAGCCGTGGGCGGCCAGTGCCGCCTGCAGGGATTCGGCAGCAGCAAACCAAAAGCAAGGGGACGGAGAGGCACGGGGTTACAGACGGGGACGACACAGCGATCGAGTTGGAAATGGCGAGTGTTGGAAGGAGAAAGAAGGGGGGCTGTAAAAAGCAAAAGCAGGAACTCCGAGATGTTAGCAAGCTGGGGCACAGGGCTACACACCTCACACCTCCTAAAGGCCTCGTGCGCGCCCGCCCCGAGCAGCACATGCTGTGCCTTCGGACGCCCGGAGTCACCGAGAAAGGTGCCGGGAGGCGCCGAGCCCGCCATCCCCTGGGGAAGGGGCTGCTGCATCAGAAAAACACCCTCCCAAATGGTTCAGGCCGAACCCGGGCTGGAGGCTTTAGCGTCCAGAACGTTCCTTCGCTGGTGATGCTGGAAAAGTGAGATGCTACTGTGGCCACACGGAGTCAAATCGCCTTCCCTCGGGCCTGCCCAAGGGCCTGAGACTCGTCCAGAATGGGGCCTGAGCGAGGGACAGCGACCGCCCACCCTCCCTGCTTCCTTCCTCCACGTTCCCGAGCGCGCGGAGTGGCCGACGTTCCCGCTCACTCTTCCTCCCAGAAAAGTCTCCTGCCCCGTCAGGAGGACTTACCAGCACAGGGGCCACTGTAGGGAAAGGGCCCCCCTTGATGAGCCATTCCTCGTAGAGGTGGTGGATGGCATCCAGGTATTCCTGCGGGGAACAGAGGCCGCTGAAGCACGAGGGAGCGAGCACACCTCCCACCCCGGGTCGGGGGGGCAGGTGACTGTCACGGCCGGGGCAGTGGCTCGGACCAAGCCCCCGACATCCAGCCTGGCGCCGGTGGGCAGAGGAAACGGCCGCTGCTCACGCCGCCGGCCCCGCCCGCCCTCCGGTGCACGCTGCTGGGCTCTCCGCATCCTCCCACTGGGATCCTCTCACTTGCTGCCCCCCCTTTCTACCAGCAGAGCCACCAGTTCCTTTGGGGGAGGGGGGATCCGGCCACGCCCCGAGCAGCCTCCCAGCCCTGGGCAGCCTCTTTCCCTCCTCCCCAGAGGAATGTGACCCTCACTGGCCTGGGAGCCCCGCCCCACTGCCTGAACCAGGGACACTCTAGGCCTGGGGCGGGGACCTTTCTTCTGCCAAGGGCCATGTGGATATTTTTTAATATAAATAATTAGTGTTTTTTTAATATATTTTATTGATTTCTTACAGAGAGGAAGGGAGAGGATAGAGAGTCAGAAACATCGATCAGCTGCCTCCTGCACACGCCCCCCCTGGGGATGTGCCCCAAAACAAGGTCCATGCCCCTGACCGGAATCGAACCCCAGACCTTTCGGTCCGCAGGCCGACGCTCTATCCACTGAGCCAAACCGGCTTCGGCATTTGGATATTTAAAACATCATGTGGGTCATACCTGATTATCAACTTAAACATTAGCCTGCTCTGCTTGGTCAAACGTCTGATTAACTCACCCCTAAAGCCCTGGGGGCACAGGGTCCCCGGCCCTGGCCTGAACCTGAAGAGACTGAGGGTTTGGGGCTGGGAACTCACACGGTGCTCTGCACTGAAACCTCCCCCGGGCAGCGGTGTGGAGGCTGCACTTCAGAGGCAGATGTGGGGAGCGGGGGACCCGGGCAAGGAGAGCCGGTGCGACAACCCCAACTAGAGCCCCTGTGGCCTTGAGCCGGCCCGGAGGGTGAGCCGTCAGCACCGGCAGTGAGGTGCCCCGAGCCGGCACGGCACGAAGCACGGGCGTGCCGCAGTGAGCGAGAGGCGTTCTAGAAGGGTCCGGAGGCAGCCGCCTGCAGGAGGCTCCCCGTCCTCGCCGACCGGGTGAAAGGGCTCTTACCAACGGGATGACCTTCTCCTCGTCCCTGCACCTCCTCTTCAGCCGCCGGTAGCAGGTCTCGGGGGTGGCCCGGAGGTAAACTGAGGTTTAAACACGGCGGCGCTGGCGACTGCCCCGGGCTGGGAAGCGGAAGCCCAGGGGAGGGAGAGCAGGCGTGCGGCGAGGCCCGGGGCGTCCCCAGCCGGAGACACAGGCCCAGTGACCGTTCAGCCCCCCGACCCGCATCCGATCTGCACTCCCTCCCAGGGCGTGAGCCCCACTGGTCACCTGAGGCTCAGTGAGGTCCGGACGCCCGGCTGAGCACAGGACCCGGCCCCGGGGTCTCAGCTAATGTCTGGTTTTGCCGTCTCCCCCCCCCCCCTTACAAACAAACAAACAAACCAAACGCTAAACCCCGCGGCCGCCAGGCCTCGGGGAGAGGAGCGTGAGGAACGGGGCAGGTGCCCCTCCAGGTCTCCTTTCCGGAGGAAACAGACAGGAAAGACGGAGAACGGCTGCAGCTGGGAGCCCCCCAATTCCGTCTGCCAGGCACCAGGCTGCACTGATGTGGGGAAAGCAGCCCCACCGTAAGGGCCCCGCCCGGCCCCCACCGCTGCTGGCCGGAAACCTGGACAAGCTCCTCCTCAGGGGCCCCGGGGAGGGAGGCCCAGGGGAGGGAGGGAGGCCCCGGGGAGGGAGGCCCAGGGGAGGGAGGGAGGCCCGGAGGAGGGAGGGAGGCCCAGGGGAAGGGGGGAGGCCCAGGGGAAGGGGGAGACCCAGGAGGAGGAGGGGGGCCCAGGAGAGGGAGGGGGGCCCAGGGGAGGGAGGGAGGCCCAGGAGGAGGAGGGAGGCCCAGGAGAAGGGGGAGACCCAGGAGGAGGAGGGAGACCCAGGAGGAGGAGGGAGGCCCAGGAGGAGGAGGGAGGCCCAGGAGGAGGAGGGGGGCCCAGGAGAGGGAGGGAGGCCCAGGAGGAGGAGGGAGGCCCAGGAGGAGGGGGGAGGCCCAGGAGGAGGAGGGAGGCCCAGGGGAGGGAGGGAGGCCTGGAGGAGGAGGGAGGCCCGGGGGGAGGAGGGGGGCCCAGGGGGGAAGTCAGGCCGGGCCGGGCGTCTCACCTATCAAATCCACCGACACGTCGATGTGCCTCACGATCCAGTCGAACCATTCGGACAGAACCACGTAGTCCACCTCGGGCATCTTCCCGCTGCGGGAGGCGGGGCTCCGCTTACCCACCGTCCAGTCCGGGCGGCGCCGTTCCCCGCCCGGGACGGGGTGGCCTGGGCTGAGAGGGCACTGCCACGGGCACCCGGGGTGACCCCACGACCGGGACCCGCACCTCTGCCCTCGGCCACGGGCCACGCTGTGGGGGAGGCCCTGCCCGCTGGGAAACCCATTTCGACCTGGAGCCTGTCCCCCGAGAACAGGGACGGCACCCGGGTTAGCCAACGTCACCCCTAGAGATCGTCTTGTGGGGCTGACCACGGTGTCCACGGCACCGTTCGAGATAACGAAGAACCGGGCCTGGCCCGGCCGGCGTGGCCCAGGGGCCGGCACCGACTCGGAGCCGGAGGCCAGGCCCGGCCCCCGCCCGGCTCAGGCGGGGCAGCTCGGCCCGGCGCGGAGGCGGGTGGGAGCAGCCGACCCCTGACTCCCTCCCATCATGGGTGTTTTCTGCCCCTCCCTTCCTCTCTCCGAAATCAATAGAAACAGACTCTTTAGAAACTAAACCTTAACGCGCCCACAGGGCAGAAGACCACGCAGTGACTGAAAGGTGACGCTTAAAATAACATCCAGTGACGTCCACGTGCTCACAATCCACTGAAAACCACGGACACAGAACTGCGTGGTTTGGATAAAGTTTGTCAAGAAGAAAAAACACTGCATGACCCAACCAAGCTTTTTAAAGTATTTGTCCACAGTCTGAAAAAAGACTGGAAAGAGAAACACCAAAATGTTTAAAGTGCTTTTCTCTGACCTGTGGGGCCCTGTGAGACTATTTTTTTCTCTAAACTTTTTCTGCATTTTCCAAAATTTAACAGCAGATTAATTCTCAAATCAAGAGTGGGAGTCGGCCGAGACCGGTTTGGCTCAGTGGATACAGCGTCGGACTGCGGACTGAAGGGTCCCGGGTTCGATTCCGGTCAAGGGCATGTACCTTGGCTGTGGGCACATACCCAGTAGGGGGCGTGCAAGAGGCAGCTGATCGATGTCTCTCTCATCGATGTTTCTGACTTTCTATCCCTCTCCCTTCTGCTCTGTAAAAAATCAATAAAATATATTATTTTTAAAAAATTGGGAGTCGGAGAGACTGCCGCATACTTACAGTGCAAACTGAAAAGCAGGGAAGTGAGGAAGAGGGAGGAAGAACTGGGAGGGAGGGAGGGAGGGGGGAAGAGGGGGAGGAAGGAGGAGCGCCAGAGGAAACAAGCGGGAAAGCCCAAGAATGGCCACAGCTGGGAGACACGGACCTCCCCAGCTGGGTGACCCCAAGGCCCAGGACAAGCACACCCCCTTTTTCACACCCATCTCCCACCCACTCAGAGCCGGGCGTGGGGAGAGCAACAGCGAGGAGGGAGGAGGGCCCGAGCTGTGTGCGGTGGGGCACCCAAAGGCTGCTGTTCCACCCATTTTTGTGGTTTTCCTTCTGGCAACTCTGCCTGCACCTCCCCTCCCACCCCCTCCTCCACCCCCGCCCCCATCTGCCTGGACAGTGGCGTGCCAGCGCCCCCCACAGGCCCCCGCTTTGCCTTCCCTGGAACACAGACAACCCCAAGGCCCACCTCACCAGCGGCGAGCTGCGGGCTCCCAGGAACCCTCCCGACAGGTGGCCCATCGCGGTGCTGGCTCCCCAGAACTCTGCTGCCCTTCCGCCCTGAGGCCCAGAGAGCCCCAGTTTACACAGCACAAGCCGCCTCGCGTATTTATTTTCTGTTTTCACAAGACACGTGAGGCCGTTCAGATGGGGAAAACGGGCTCGGAGAAGCTCAGCTCTGAGCAGGGATCCGAGCCCGGCTCTCCGTGGCCCCCGAGCCCGGCTCTCCGTGGCCCCCGAGCCCGGCTCTCCGTGGCCCCCGAGCCCGGCTCTCCGTGGCCCCCGAGCCCGGTGGCGCTTTGTTGTATCACTCGCTCTCCCTGTCTGTCCACCGAGGGGCTGGGCCGGGTCATGTCCTTGGATAGAGGGAAACCACGGCTCTCGGTGTGGGATCCAGGCCACGAGTCCCCATCGGGCCTTCAGGGGGGAGGAGCCCCAGCCCCAGGGCCGGGGTGGGGGGGGGGGGGGCGCAGAGGACCTGCCTGTTCCAAACTCGGGGCCATTCTGTTGTGAATCCTCACCCGAGGGCATTTTTCCCATTGATCCCCCAGGGGGGACGAATGCAGTCCCCACAGATCCTATCTCTGTTTCCCACACCCGGGGAAGCCAGGGGTCAGCACACCTGGGGGCAATGGACAAGCCTCTCCCGGAAACCACCCCCCTGATCAGGGGCCTCCAGGTAAGTACCCCACTGGTGTTTTTAAGAGGGGAAGGGTGGGGGAGGGAGGAAAGAGAGACACATCTTCCTCTTCAGGACATCACAAGCCCCAGGGCCCAATTGCACTGATATTCTGCCCACCCCCAACTGGCTGGGGGGGGGGGGGGGGGCGGGCGGAAGAGGCGGCCTCTCCCTCGGAGAACCGGTCACTCGCTTGAGACCCAACAGGCAAGACCAGCCTTCCAAAACGTCTGCTTTGGTGGAGGCAGAGCTCCAGGCTGCGGGCTTTCCGGGCACCCGGGCCGACACCCGCAGGCGGCAAGGCCAGGACCCCCAGACCAAGCCAAGGCTGCAAGAGCTTCTGGAGAAAAAGGTTAACCCGAAGCCAAAGGGCAGCGGCCACTCGCTCCTGCCTTGGAAAGGACTGTCCCCCACAAGCCCCCGGGCGGGAACCACTCGGCCCCGGCAGAGGAGCCGGCCCAGCCCCGTGGGAGCCACATCGGGACGAGGCTCGGCGCGAAAGCAACCCGTATCTGGGGGCCAGACACCGCTCCGGCCCCTCTCGGGCACACGTCACTGTGCTTGGCCGGCTGCCTGAGAAGCCGGAGATGGGGGGGTGACGGAAGACAGCCCACGGCCTGTCTTCCCCCACCTGGCGCCGGGGCCGGCCGCAAGCGCTCTTCTCGTTGCCGCCCGTCCTGGGCGAGGGGTCACTGCCTGACACAAAGGCAACACCCCCCCCCCCCCCCAGCCAAAACCTGAGGCACAAACGTGGAATGGAGAGCAGGCGGCCCAAAGACAGCCTCACCTGCAGGGGGCGCCCTGGCCGCCCGAAGACACCCTCACCTGCAGGGGGCGCTCCTGCTTTCAGGCCGAAAAGCCACGAGGCGCCCCCAGGCAACACCAGGGACAACACTGCAGAGGAAAAGGGCCAGGCGCTGGGACGAGGGTTCCTCTGAGGCCCTGCCCTTCCAAGTGTGAACCCCCCAAACCGCAAGACGGTGGCTGCCCGGCGTCAGACATGCTGGCTCTCGGCCCCACCCTGGACCACGAAGCAGCGCCTGCATGCTGACCTGAGGCACAGTGATCTGTGGGCAGTGCCGACTGTAAGGCCTGGTCTCCTGACCCGGCACTTTGGGGGCTCCCCTGGGCCCAATGCTTCTGGCCTTATGAACAAGAGGAACCTAGATGTCCCGCCCCACTCCCTCGTGGCTGCTGCCCCTCACAGCAGGTGCAGGACAGTTCCCCCAACCAATCGGGAAGGAGCACCGCTTCCCAATCCCATCTCAACTCCTGACCTGCCCCAAGGGCGGTCTGGGGGTGCAGGGGAAGGACCGGTGAGGATGATGTAGCTCCTGCCCAGGGTCCTGCTCCGCCCCTTGACCACCTGAGTGTGTGCCCCAATTTCCAGGCAAGACAGACCAGCTGGCCCCGCTCCCGGTGATGCCTGCACTGGGAAGGCACGCCCAGTGCTGCGGCCCCCGCTCTCTGCCTCCTGAACTTGGGGATTCCGGAGGATGTGGCTAAAGGTGGGGGGACTCCAAGCCACATGCTAAGCAGGATGTTTGTTATAGATACGAACCAAAGAGTGTGTTCTGGGCTAGAATGCAAAACCCAATGGCTTTCTAGCGCAGAGGAGATGTCACAGGAATGTCCGTCTGTGAGCAGCCTGCTTTGGGGCTCAGGGGCCGGGAGGACCGGGGGAGTCGGTGGCCTGCGTGACCTCCCCTCTGCCCTTTGAGGACTCGGGGAAAGGCTTGAGGAGCACAGCCTTCTCGCAGCTCCGAAACCACAGCGGTGGGCGGCCCGGCCCGCCACGGTGCCCGGTGCCCGGTGCTCCCAGCAGCCTCTGGGGCACTTGTGCCCACACCCCGACCCACAGCCTCTGGCTCCATCCAGGGAGACCAGAACTGGTCTTGACTGAGGCCCCAACAAGGTCTTCAGGGAACCCATGCCCTCCGGGGGCCGTCTGAGCTTAAAGCATTAGATCCCAAGAACAGAAAGAAGGGCAGTGTCCATTCTCCCATGGCCTTTGTCCCAGGGAATCCCAACCACAGGTGCCAGGCTTCCTGAGAGGGGCAGCGGGGGAATAAATGTGTATAAAATATAAAATTACCAGGGCAGGAAAGCAGCTCCAAGAGATTAAACACTACAGCCTTTCCCTAGATCCCCCACAAATATCATGCACACTGTGCTGAGTTTCCCGTGGTCGGCAAACTCATCGTCAACAGAGCCAAGAATCAACAGTACAACGGCTGAAATTCCTCTTGGGAGCCAAATTTCTTAAACTTAAACTTCTTCTAACGCCACTTCCTCAACATAGACTCGCCCCGGCCGTGGTGTTTTGTGGAAGAGCCACACTCAAGGGGCCAGAGAGCCACAGTTTGCCGGCCTCTGTTCTGGGCGCTCCAAATCTTTTCCTCCCTATGCCCTCCCGCTTGGCCACATGACGCAAAGGCCTCCCACCTCTCAGGCTGGGCCAGCTGCGTGGCCAGCGGGGACCAACAGGGTGTTAGCGAGTGTGAGGCCGAGGCCCGACAAGCAATCACGCGTTTCGGCCGGTGCTGCTGCCTCCCCCCCACACCCCCGTGCAGGGCGAGTGCCCAGGCCAGCCTGCTGGTCCCAGAAGGAAGACGAGAGGCAAGAGAGAGATGAGTCCCCTCCTCACCCCTCCCAGGGCTATCCTAGACCAGCCATTCCCCAGACACATCAGGGAGTCCAGCCACGGTCAGCAGAGCCGCTGGCCGCCCCCCCACGACTGAGCAGTCAGTGTGGGCAGCTGGCTGCCGCAGAGGTTTTGTGCTGGTTTGTTACACACATTACTATGGCAACAGATAACTGATACAACATAGTAGGTACTCAACATCTGTCATTCGGGTAAACAAGTTCCAACTTCATTTTGAACGAGTTAACGCAATATCAATAGTGCAAACTAGGATACCTTCTATACAGGTTTTCTACAAAAATGTATCTTGCGCTGTGAATCGACCGCTCCATTAACCGTACAGGTGACGTCTAAAATAAAACAAAAAGTGATTCACTATCGCAGGCAAAGCGGAGGAGGTGGGGAGGGCTTGAAGGCCTGTGCTCCCCCTGACTGTGGTCTATGCTGAAGACGAGCATCGAGAAGCTCACACAGGCTCAGCTAACCGCTCGGCCCCGGCCTGCACCCTCCCCGCACCCGGGAGCTCAGTGGCCGGAGCAGCAGCGCTGGCGCCGGGGCTCGTGGGCAACGGCCTCTTGCACAGGAGCGGAGAGCCTCGCCGGGCCTGTGGGTTTAGGGAAGCACTAGGAAAACTGCCAAGTGCTGGTCAGCAAAGCCGTGTGAGTGCAAAGTGTGGGGATTGTAAGGACCTAAAGCAGGTGCCTTTGCTTAAGCAGAGGGATCTGAATGCCTAAGGCAGAGCCCAGAGAGGGGTTCGGGTGACATTATGGGGACTGTGCCAGCAGCGCTTCAGGTCTGGCTTTCTGGAGCCCCACAGGCTGAGAGCTGCCAACTTCTCCCCTTCCTCACAGGGCTGTGCGGGGCCACTGCAGCCTTGGGAACAGGGAAGGACTGTGCCCAGCAGGAAGGACGCACTGACTGCCCGCTGTGGCCGGCTGCTCACACTGTCCACAGATGCCCCGTCCCTTTGTGGCAGTGTCCCACAGGGAAGCAGGAGGGGCCCTACCCTTGACACCAAGTGGGCAAACACTGCTGTCACTCAGCATGGTACTCACGCACCAACAGCACCCATGGGACCTGAACCAGCAGATGAGGGCAAGACTCTAAACCATGACCCAGGAATTTCCTAACTCCCTCGCCCTGGGCATCTATCTGTCCGTCTCCCCTGCTGTTTGTCCATTCTCTCCTTCCTATCCTCTCCATTACCACCTTCTGCCAGTTCCTCACGCATCTCTCTCTCTTCCTCTCCCTCCGCGGTGTGTCCCGCTACAGTCACATACGATAGACACTTCTCACGTCTGCAGGTGACTACCACTTGGGAAAGTGGGGTGAGCAGAGGGAAAAGTGCCACCCGCAGATCTGCTAACCTGCATCGTTCAGACAGACATTTGGGGGGACAGACATTCAAACCGTTCTGCTCATTCTCTACACGGATTTGTAGAAGACCGATAGCTACAGCTGCAAGTGCCCAACCCTTGATCAAACCACCCAGCCAAGTGGCTGCCTCCGTGTGACTGGCTGTAGGGACCTCCCCCCTGGAGAGCCTGCAAAGCCGGTCCGGGCGGCTGTCCCTGCAGCTGTGAACCACAGGTGCCCACCGGGAGCTCCTCAGCCAGCCTTGCTTCTAAGAGACTCTGCCCCGTTCACATTGCTGCTGATGGAAGAGGCCCAGGAAGCCTGTTCGTGCAGCACGACTTTCCCAGCACCTGGGCTGGGACCGGCCCGGGGCTGGACACCTGACCCGAGCTGAGCCAATCAGATTGTTTTCTCTCAAGAATTTGCACCAAGAGCCAGACCTTGTAAGTTTAGAGATGGTTCTCAAACATGTGCACACACAAAGCAGGCGCTGAAGTCGCCCGGAGAGCTTGATAAAACACAGGCTGCTGGGCCCCGTCTCCAGAACGTCTCACCGAGCAGGCCCGGGACGGGGCCAGGGAAGGTGCCTTTCCAACAGGTCCCCCGGGGCTGCTGCGCCTGGGCCAGGGGCCACACCTTGAGAGGAACTGAGTTAAATGGGGGTGAGCCCAGTCACGGATGGGTCATGGAAACTCAGGCTCACAGTGGTAGCACAGCAACTTCTTGACTAGCTGGGGCTGCTGGGGGAGGGGGAACGGGGAAAATGGGGGGTGTCCTCAGAGAGCTGGAGAACAGAAACCTTGGCCCAAGACAGGGAGGGCGGAGCAGCACTGAAGGCCCAGGAGTGAGGCCTCCTTGCGAGGGTTCCCTCTGGCCATCACAGAGGCCTCGTCAGAAGACAGCGATACGGAGGCCGAACCCAAGCGACTGGAGGTACCTGCGGGCGAGTGTGCTGGTCCAGCATGGTGAGCTGCACGTACGTCTGCAGCGTGAGGCCCCAGCGACGGGCATCCTGGTACATCAGGCCCTGCAGAAGGGAGAACGCAGCGACTTACCTCACCTGCTCTTCCCACGGGACTCTGGTCATTGTGGTCTCGGACAGCCATTGCAATTCCTACGTGGGCTGAAGTGGGGCTGGCCGTAAACCCAGAGTGGACAGGGACAGACACTGGAGCTCTTACTTACAAGACAGCCCCGCAGCAGCTCTAAGGGAGCCTGCAGAAAGCCCCCGGGAGCATTCAGTCAGTCCACAGTGTTCCCCGCGCCCCTGGCGCCTGCTCTCTGCCCAGCAGCCACAGTGAGCTTCTCCAGCCCGAATCGGCTCCTGCCATCCCCCTGCTCGGAGCCTCCCAGGGACTTCCCGCTGGATTCCGAGGGAAATCCACAGCCCTCACCAAGACCCACGGCGCCCGGACAACCACCCCCGTCTTCTCTCGCCTCCGACCGCTCTTCTCTGGCTCTGCGAACTCGCGAGCCCCGGAGTGTCACCCAGACACCGGGCACACTCCCACCTCGGGGCCCCGCACCTGCCACGCCCTCTGTCTGAACGCGCGCCCCCAGATGTGAGCACCGCTCGCTCCCCCACTCCGTTGAGGTCTCTGCTCAAATGTGACCGAAGCGGAGACGCCCTCCCCGGCTCTCCGTGTGAAACAGAGGCCCCAACCCATCTCTGCCTGTATACACAACACACTTCACGCTCCGGTGCCACTCACTACCAGCCTCACACTCCCCGCTGGTTTGTGCTTCTCGGCGTTAACGGACGAACCTCCAGCTCTGCTTTCAGAACGGCGGCTTCTCGGAGCCAGGAAGTCGCCTTTTGGTTCTGGCCAGGGCACACGGCTAGGCTGCAAGCTTGCTCCCCAGTGAGGGGGCATGCAGGAGGCGGCAATCAATGATTCTCTCTCATCGCTGACACCTCTCTCCCTCTCTCTCTCTCTCTCTCTCTCTCCCCCCCCCCCCTCTCTGAAATCAATACAAACATTTTTTAAAAATGAAAGAGAAAGAACACTATAGGCTCCTAACTCCAGAAAGAAAACCACCGGCTCCTGCAGGCTCAGAAAGGCGGAGGCAGCACTCCTGTCTGACGGCCGCGGAAACCAACGCCTTCCGCACCAGAAAGCCAACTCAGACGGTGACGGACTGGCACTTTCCACAAAACCACCCATCTTGACCTCCCCCCCCACCCCGAGTGGACACTTAGGCAAAAATACCTAATTCTGTTACATTTGTTATTACAAAGCTGTCATTGGAAATGCTCTTTGAAACAAGGACCCTCGGAGTCCTGAGACCGGGATTGTGTCCTATGAAATGTCACCATAATCCCTCAAGTCCGCAGCTCTAGTTGTCTTAGTAATCCGGCCCTGGACCCCCCCCCCCCCCCCGCCCCGGTCTCTTGGAGAAGGATGATGTTTCTGAGGCTTCTCTGCGATGCCCAGAGAGAAAGACTGGCATTGTCTTCCCCACGTGCACAGGGGTGAAAAGTCTGTTCATGTCCCTGGGATTCTTTATTCAAAGACTCGGAGAGTTTCTGCCTTATTTAAATAATATCCTTTTACCTGCTTTAGATTTCCTCATAGCTCCAACCACTACCCGCCGTATCATACACTGAACTGTCTTCTGCCTCCCCAGACCAGAATATCAGGGCCAGGAGAGCAGGCACAGGCAACAACGAGTGGTTGAACGAATAACAGAACAGGCACCTACTAAGTGCTCAGCAGCGTGCTAAGTTCTGGCAAACGACAGTGAGCCAAATTAGACACAGTCACCACCTCCAGTGGCGCTCAAGAGTCTAAACACCACACCAGGAGAGCCCAACTGTGGTGCTAGCAATGAGGGGACTGTAGAGGCTCCCTCTGGCCCAAGGTTGAAAACAATCTATCCTTCACCAGGGGTGACCTTGGGCGATGTATCTCAGTGAGTTGCCTTGCCAGTGAAGCTGGTCATCCCTACATCTTGGGGCAGGCTCCCAGGCCAGCAGCCCTTTCTTAAGCTCCCTCTCACAGGACAAGACTCCGGCCTTCACGTTCACGCAGCCAGAGCGGAGCCTTCTGAGTGGACAAGGAGGACAAGGGGCAGAGGCACACTAGAGGCCCTGCTTGCTGGGTCCGCCCTGGGGAAAGCAGACAGGAAGCCTCGGGGTGGGCCTGAGGCAGGCCCGGGACACTGCCAGGTGCAAACCCACATCGGAGGTTTACTAAGGAAACTGGTTAGCGATGATGGGTCCTGGGGAGGCTAGGCCTGAGAGACCTGGTTTCTAATGGGTTTCTTCTAGGAGAGGGTGGGAGGAGAAGGAGCAGCAGGAGACAGCCCCCCCCCCCGCCCCCCCCCGGGAACCAAGGCTAACCTCCTGAGATCGTCTGGGATCACTGACAGGGGGTCCCTGGGCTCTGCACCTGCCCAGCCCCGTCTCCAAGATGGCGAACCTCAGAACACCTGCATGCAGCCACTCCCCCCCCACCTGTGTCCTCCGCCTCCGCCTCCAGCCCGGCTAAGAGCGGGGCGAGGGCCTGGGCAGGGGCAGGCTCGGGCTCCGCCGTCCACTCAAGCAGCAGCTGGGGAAGCCCTCGGAGCAGCACACTCACCAGAGGGTTGTGGCCGCGGACATTCCTCCACTTGGGCACGGGCTCCGGACACACCTGCAGGGAGAGACGTCAAAGGGCCGCTGCTCCCCCGACCTGAGCTCTGCGACATGAGAGCAGGCCCGTGTGGCGGGAGATGAAATGAAGATCTGGGCGAGCAACCAGCCCTCCGTGCGAGGCCACAACTCGGTCTAAAATGCCTTCCTCATGTGACTTCCAGAAACGGCTCAAGACAACACTACCCATCCCTGCACACGAGGGTCGGCACATGGCACCTCTGGCTGCCTTGGAGCTCCCTAAGGGGAGGGGACGTTCTCAGTCCCCCCTGCGTGTGCTCCACCCCAGCCCTCACTGCCGGCGTGTCTGGCTGGCAGAGCGGTGAGAGAAGCTACTCCAAGCACTCCGGCTGCGAAGCGAAGCCCAACGTCCAGCCTGGGAACCCTCCCGTGACCTTGGCCGCTTGCTCTGCCTCCCTTTCCTCCCTCTGGTCTCTGCACTGAGCACACTGAGCGCTAAGAATCTTGTTTCTTCATAGGCCAATCCCATCCCCGAGAAAAGGAAAGGAGGAAAGCAAATGACCCTGAAGTTTGAAAAGTATAGGGTCTGCAGGAAAGTGGGGGGAAAAGCCACAAACAGAGTATTACACCACTAAAATCTACAAGGAAAAAGGGTCAGGTCAGGGTCTCGGTGTAGAGATTATTCTTAGTGACTGAGCTGTAAATAAACTAGAAATGGGTGTTAGCTGGCTATGCACGGCAATACTCCCTGCATGCTCACCCACACTGTAACATCCCAGCCACGCTCAACAGTTTGCCGCCTTTCATCTGTGGACTTTCCTAACCAGACTGTGGGGAGCTCTGAACCTGCGCTGTCCAACACAGCGGCCGGGAGCCAATGTAGCTGTTAAAAAAAGCTGGAATGGGGCCAGCCGGTGTGGCTCAGCCGTTGAGAGTCAACCCAGGAACCAAGAGGTCACCGGTTCAATTCCTGGTCAGGGCACATGCCCAGACCGCGGCTCAGTCCCCAGTAGGGGGTGTGCAGGAGGCAGCCGATCGATGACGTTGCTCTCTTTATTGATGTTTCTATCTTTATATCCCTTTCCCTTCCTCACTCTAAAAATCAATAAAAACGTATTTTAAAAAGAAAAAGCTGGAAGGGATTAGTTCAAATTGGGATATGCTAGAAATATAAAATACATTTTCCGGAATTCAAAGACTTAGTATGAAAGACAGAATGCAAAATAGCTCATTGATGATTTTTTAAAATTTATCTCATTGATTTTTTTACAGAGAGGAGGGGAGAGGGACAGAAAGTCAGAAATATCAATGAGAGAGAAACATCGATCAACTGCCTCCTGCACACCCCTTACTGGGGATGTGCCCACAACCAATGTACATGCCCTTGACCGGAATCGAACCCGGGACCCTTCAGTCCGCAGGCCAACGCTCTATCCACTGAGCCAAACCAGTTTCAGCCACTGATGATTTTTATACTGATTACCTGTTGGTGTGCTAACATCTGGAATATATAATGTTAAATAAACTATTCTTTTTTTTTTTTTTTTTTTTTTAGCAAGGCCATTAGGAATTTTACATTCTACATGTGGCTTGCATTTGTGGCTCGCATTATATCTCTGCTGGGCAGGGTTGCTCCACACCCCCATAAATTACTCTGCCGAGCTGCGGAGCCTGCTGCGGAGCCTGCTGCGGAGGCCGTACGTACCTCAATGTCTGTTGTGTGGGCGAAGAACTCCAGGCACGTGGTCTTCCCGCTGGCTATATTGCCCTCAACACAGATCTGGCAAAAGACAAATGCACGTTAGAACCGGAAATCAGGCCCCTGAGGGAATACCGGGAAGAATTTCTACAGAGGGGCTCAGGTAAACAGCATAATTGGTTTAGTCCAAGACTTCAACGTGTACACAAAAATTCCTCCGCACGCATCCAAAGAGGACCACACCAAGACACATCATAATTAAAACGCCAAGGGCAAAAGACAGAGAGAATCTGAAAAGCAGCAAGAGAAAAACAGTTAGTTACCTACAAGGGAGCACCCATACGATTGTCAGCGGATTTCTCAACAGAAACGATGCAGGCCAGACGGGAGTGGCAAGAAATATTCCAAGTGATGAACAGCAAGAATCTACAACCAAGATTACTCTACCCAGCAAAGCTGTCATTCAGAATTGAAGGTCAGATAAAGAGCTTCACAGATAAGAAAAAGCCAAAGGAGTTCATCACCGACAAACCAGGATTATATGAGATGCTGAAAGGTATTCTTTAAGAAGAGGAAGAAGAAAAAGGTAAAAATAAAAATTATGAACAGCAAATACATATCTATCAACAAGTGAATCTAAAAATCGAGTGAATAAAAAATATGATGAACAGAATAAACTGGTAAATATAATAGAATCAGGGGCATAGAATGGGAGTGGACTGATGTTGGGGGTTGCAGGAAGAGACTGGACAAAAACTGCACACCTATGGATGAGGGCAGTGGGGGGTGGGGAACTGGGTGGAGTGGAGCTATAGGGGGAAAGGGGGTATAGGAACAACTGTAATAATCTGAACAATAAAGATTTTAAAATAAAAACAATGGAAGTCAAGAAATGCAAAAATAAAAATACTTGTTCTAACTCCCACCATGAAATCCTAAAAGTTGGTAAATCTAAGGCCTTCAATTAATAACAGAGCATGCAAGGCATGAAGAACCCCACAAAGTTCTCCTGTCACGAGGAAAGAAAGAGGAACCAAGCAAAGGAAGTCTTTAATTTTTCTTAAAAGTCATATCTAAAAATACTATAGGAGAACTTGCCCATTAAAGAAAATAGAAAAAGTTCATAAATTAGAAAAAACCGTCTATATTCAACTCCTGAGCGATGAACATCATTACATTTCAGCATGCTTCCAGCCAGATTATTTTCTTGACACGTTTCTCATCTTTCAGAGTCTTTCAGCTGCTCACTGAGGGCCTGGCATGTGCCACGCACTGCGGACTCAGGACGTCCCAGCACCCACACCGCACACAGAGAGTGTGAAGACGGGAGGAAAGTAACAGGAGATTAAAGGAGATCACAAGAACAGATGTTTGCCATGCTGGGGGAGGATGTGGCCAGCCTGGGCCACCTCTCTTTCATGTGCCAAAGTTTACATCTTCCCTCTCAAATTTCAACTTCCTGTTGGGTTACAATTAACACTGTGATGCACACCTAGCTTGATTTTTAAATAACAACATTGACTCTTTCCCGAATAGAAGTTAAGCATTCTTGCAGTGTGAAATACTGAGAACCCAAAGGAGAAAATAAAAATCACTCGTGCCTCCAGAGATAACGGCAATCCCGATGTTTAATCAGAACCAAGCTTTGCAGAGGCAAACAGGCTCGGGCTAGGGCTTCCAAGCCCCCACCGGAACCAAAAGACCCTGAGAAATAGGCAGTAAAAAGAAAACTTGCCCAAATGTCCAATAACTAGTAAATAAAGTGTGGTCCGTCCACACGATCGGATGCTATTTGGCAATAAAAAGGAATTAAGTGCTGATACATGCTACACGGATGCACCTCAAAACAAGCTAAATGAAGGAAGGCAGACCCACAAGACTGAATGCTCTATGATTCCCTTTTATCAGAAACTAGTGAATCGGTGCACAGATTCAGGCACATTGAAAGGAAATTAATTAGAAGGTGGCCGGAGCGCTGGACTGGCAAGACGGGCTAGACACGCCCTGGCACTAACCTTCCTTAGTCCCCTCCCCAGCATCTGCGGAGTGAACAGGGTCCCTCCGGTAGGTGGGGTCCCTCAGCCTGGCCTGCAGGGATCGAGCCTGAAACTGGCTCTCCGACATCCCCTAAGAGGTCCCAGAGTGCAAGAGAGCACTCTGCAAAGCTGGTGTTGTACAGGGTGTGGAATGCAAAGGCAAGTGTGCAGTAAACCAGATTCGGGCCGACAGTGCCCCAGCAACAACATAACCCACAGCTGAAGGTGGAATCGTGTGGCCCCGCAAGGAATCAGGCTCCCTCCTCTCTGGTTTTGGGGTGGGGTAACCCGAGAAATGCCGCTGTAAGTCACTGCAGCTCAGCAGCTCCTCCATTGAGCCCCTGACCCCTGGTGGTCAGTGCACATCATAGCGACCGGTCAGACTGTGGGACACTCAGCATATTAGCCTTTTATATAGATAGATAGAGTATATATAGATAGATAGATGTTGAGAAAAGCAAATCCACAGAGCAAGTAGATTAGTGGTTGCCTGAGGGTGGGGAGTGACTGCGAGTGGGCAGGTTTCTTTTCCTAGAGATAGAAATATTATAAAATTAGACTGTGCTAATGCTGCACAGCTCTGTAAATTTACTAAAATTCACTGAATTGTATACTTAAAATGGGTGAATTTGGGGGGGGTGTAAATTAAACTCACTAAAGCTGTGTTGCTGTGGGTTGTGTTTTGTTTTGTTTTTTTCTTTTTTAAGGAACCCTGTTTGATCTAACAAATAACTAAATAACTAAGGGAAGACTTCTTACCCCCCAAATTCTCTTACCCCCCAAATTCTCTCTCCCTCATTCAAACCCACTGTTAACACTCGCCTATTTTCCCTTAACCAGATTGACAATTTTTGCAATAGTTTCTGGGGTTTTTTCCAATGGAAAGTTTATATATTATTTCATTTTATTCCTACATCATAGATTTTTACCCTTGGTGTTTTTTCTTTTCATCTCTTACATAATAAGTACCTTTCCAGGTCATTAAATATTTTTCAAAAACAGGATCCTGGCCAAAACTGGTTTGGCTCAGTGGATAGAGCATCAGCCTGCGGACTGAAGGGTCTTGGGTTCGATTCCAGTCAGGGACATGTGCCTTTGTTGCAGGCACGTCCCAGTAGGGGGCATGCAGGAGGCAGCTGATGATGTTTCTCTCTCATCCATGTTTCAATCTCTTTCCCTTCCTCTCTGTAAAAAATCAATATATTAAAAAAAAAAAAACGGATTCTGAATGGGTGGATATTTCATCATATAAGTTAGGGAGGGAGTCTGAGACCCAGACCTCCCTCCTATCCCTGGAGATGCTCTGGCATTTCTGTTTTTTTCTGTGTGTACAGCCCTTCACTGCACTCCTCAACATAAATTATGTATCTGGAGAGTACATATAAAAGAGGGACTTACCACTGACTTTTTCTCTTTCTCATTTTCTTTATCTACAAAAAGAAAGGAAATCCGTATTTAAGCTCAGTTTTCAACGATTCGCTCTTCTTTGTCCTAGTTTGCTAAACCACCACAAAAACAGGCCTTTTTACGCTTGCTCCCTGGCCTGAAAGTGACAGCTGGGGCCTCCTCGGCCGGATAGAGGCAGACCCACTGCACCTGTCTCCCCGTGTGCCACTGTGCCCGTCTCCCCGTGTGCCACTGTGCCCCTGTCTCCCCGTGTGCCACTGTGCCCGTCTCCCCGTGTGCCACTGTGCCCCTGTCTCCCCGTGTGCCACGGTGCCCCTGTCTCCCCGTGTGCCACTGTGCCCGTCTCCCCGTGTGCCACTGTGCCCCTGTCTCCCCGTGTGCCACGGTGCCCCTGTCTCCCCGTGTGCCACTGTGCCCCTGTCTCCCCGTGTGCCACTGTGCCCGTCTCCCCGTGTGCCACTGTGCCCCTGTCTCCCCGTGTGCCACTGTGCCCGTCTCCCCGTGTGCCACTGTGCCCCTGTCTCCCCGTGTGCCACGGTGCACCTGTCTCCCCGTGTGCCACTGTGCCCGTCTCCCCGTGTGCCACTGTGCCCCTGTCTCCCCGTGTGCCACGGTGCCCCTGTCTCCCCGTGTGCCACTGTGCCCCTGTCTCCCCGTGTGCCACTGTGCCCGTCTCCCCGTGTGCCACTGTGCCCCTGTCTCCCCGTGTGCCACTGTGCCCCTGTCTCCCCGTGTGCCACTGTGCCCCTGTCTCCCCGTGTGCCACTGTGCCCCTGTCTCCCCGTGTGCCACTGTGCCCCTGTCTCCCCGTGTGCCACTGTACCCCTGTCTCCCTGTGTGCCACTGTGCCCCTGTCTCCCCGTGTGCCACTGTACCCCTGTCTCCCTGTGTGCCACTGTGCCCCTGTCTCCCCGTGTGCCACTGTACCCCTGTCTCCCTGTGTGCCACTGTGCACCTGTCTCCCCGTGTGCCACTGTGCCCCTGTCTCCCCGTGTGCCACTGTACCCCTGTCTCCCCGTGTGCCACTGTGCACCTGTCTCCCCGTGTGCCACTGTGCCCGTCTCCCCGTGTGCCACTGTACCCGTCTCCCTGTGTGCCACTGTGCACCTGTCTCCCCGTGTGCCACTGTACCCGTCTCCCCGTGTGCCACTGTGCACCTGTCTCCCCGTGTGCCACTGTACCCCTGTCTCCCCGTGTGCCACTGTGCACCTGTCTCCCCGTGTGCCACTGTACCCCTGTCTCCCCGTGTGCCACTGTGCCCCTGTCTCCCCGTGTGCCACTGTGCCCGTCTCCCCGTGTGCCACTGTGCACCTGTCTCCCCGTGTGCCACTGTGCCCGTCTCCCCGTGTGCCACTGTGCCCCTGTCTCCCCGTGTGCCACGGTGCCCCTGTCTCCCCGTGTGCCACGGTGCCCCTGTCTCCCCGTGTGCCACTGTGCCCCTGTCTCCCCGTGTGCCACTGTGCCCGTCTCCCCGTGTGCCACTGTGCCCCTGTCTCCCCGTGTGCCACTGTGCCCGTCTCCCCGTGTGCCACTGTGCCCGTCTCCCCGTGTGCCACTGTGCCCGTCTCCCCGTGTGCCACTGTGCCTGTCTCCCCGTGTGCCACGGTGCCCCTGTCTCCCCGTGTGCCACTGTGCCCGTCTCCCCGTGTGCCACTGTGCCCGTCTCCCCGTGTGCCACTGTGCCCGTCTCCCCGTGTGCCACTGTGCCCGTCTCCCCGTGTGCCACTGTGCCCCTGTCTCCCCGTGTGCCACTGTGCCCGTCTCCCCGTGTGCCACTGTGCCCGTCTCCCCGTGTGCCACTGTGCCTGTCTCCCCGTGTGCCACGGTGCCCCTGTCTCCCCGTGTGCCACTGTGCCCGTCTCCCCGTGTGCCACTGTACCCGTCTCCCTGTGTGCCACTGTGCACCTGTCTCCCCGTGTGCCACTGTGCCCGTCTCCCCGTGTGCCACTGTGCCCCTGTCTCCCCGTGTGCCACGGTGCCCCTGTCTCCCCGTGTGCCACTGTGCCCCTGTCTCCCCGTGTGCCACTGTGCCCGTCTCCCCGTGTGCCACTGTGCCCCTGTCTCCCCGTGTGCCACTGTGCCCCTGTCTCCCCGTGTGCCACTGTACCCCTGTCTCCCTGTGTGCCACTGTGCCCGTCTCCCCGTGTGCCACGGTGCCCCTGTCTCCCCGTGTGCCACGGTGCCCCTGTCTCCCCGTGTGCCACGGTGCCCCTGTCTCCCCGTGTGCCACTGTGCCCGTCTCCCCGTGTGCCACTGTGCCCGTCTCCCCGTGTGCCACTGTGCCTGTCTCCCCGTGTGCCACGGTGCCCCTGTCTCCCCGTGTGCCACGGTGCACCGGTCTCCCTGTGTGCCACTGTGCCCCTGTCTCCCCGTGTGCCACTGTACCCCTGTCTCCCCGTGTGCCACTGTGCCCGTCTCCCCGTGTGCCACGGTGCCCCTGTCTCCCCGTGTGCCACTGTGCCCCTGTCTCCCCGTGTGCCACTGTGCCCCTGTCTCCCCGTGTGCCACTGTGCCCGTCTCCCCGTGTGCCACTGTGCCTGTCTCCCCGTGTGCCACGGTGCCCCTGTCTCCCCGTGTGCCACGGTGCACCGGTCTCCCTGTGTGCCACTGTGCCCCTGTCTCCCCGTGTGCCACTGTACCCCTGTCTCCCCGTGTGCCACGGTGCCCCTGTCTCCCCGTGTGCCACTGTGCCCCTGTCTCCCCGTGTGCCACTGTACCCCTGTCTCCCCGTGTGCCACGGTGCCCCTGTCTCCCCGTGTGCCACTGTGCCCCTGTCTCCCCGTGTGCCACTGTGCCCGTCTCCCCGTGTGCCACTGTGCCCCTGTCTCCCCGTGTGCCACGGTGCACCTGTCTCCCTGTGTGCCATTGTGCCGGATACAGGCAGACCCACTGCACCTGTCTCCCTGTGTGCCATTGTGCACCTGTCTCCGTGTGCCACTGTGCCCCTGTCTCCCCGTGTGCCATGGTGCCCCTGTCTCCCTGTGTGCCATTGTGCACCTGTCTCCGTGTGCCACTGCGTGCCCCTGCCACCCGCGGCTTGTTGGCACGCCTGTGCCCCAACCGTGCCAGCGTCTTCACTTAGTTATAACATCTGGCTTTCCATTTCCCACATATTGCATATCGCTGATCCTCACAGCTGGTGCCAGGAAATGAGAACAGAGTGGGCCCCGCTTGCACGCACAGGTAAGAGGCACAGGTACGAGTCGGCCGTGGCCCTTGGTTTCCTGCCCAGGACTCGGGCTTCTCTCCTAGGCCCGGGGCTGGCATCGTGGCGCACCCCACCCCTCACAGGAGGTTCTGAGGCGCCACTCGAGGCCCGGGGAAGACCAGGAACCCGGCTGCCAGCGACGGCCCCTCCGCTCTTGGGGGGCTGGCTGCCTATCTGCAGCTCCCAGCCTCCGCCTCCCCCGCGGCCCAGGAGGAGGGCAAGGGACAGGAGCAGCCTCCGCCATGGGGAGTGGCGTTCTTTCTGCTCTTTAGAGGGCTCCCCAACTCCGACCAAGAGACCGCCCCGCGCCCCCACGGTCGCATCCCCTCGCAGCTGGCTGGCTGGCGTCTGGGGCGCGTGCCGGGGGGGGGGGGGGGGGGGGGGGGGCTGCCCCGCCCCTGCCCGCAGGCGCCGGCAGTTGGACCCCGCGCCTCCATCTGGGAGTTTGGGGCTCAGGAAGGTCCCGCGAGCCGAGGGAGGGGAGTGAGGCGGACTCCGCGGGACGCCGAGGCGTGGTACCCAGAGACGCCTTACCCCGAGGCCAGGCCCGGCGCTGTGCCCTCCGCAGCCCCGGACTCCAGGCGGGGCTCCCGGGCCCCTCCCGGCGCAGCGCCCGGGAGGCCCAGCTCCGCAGCGGCCGCAGGAGCATGGCCCGGCGGGTGGAGCCGGAGGCCCCGCTTCCTTCCTGTGTGGAGTCGGCGGCCGCGCGCAGCCTCCAGCCGGCCCGGCTCGGCGGGGCGCCAGCTGGGGCCCGGCTCTTAAAGAGACCTCGTCCCATTTCCCCGGCTCCGCCGGCGAAAGTAATGCAAGGCCGTGAGTTCGCTGTTTGCAGACAGAAAATCCTCGCGCTAGCGAAAACGGGTTTGGCTCTGGATAGAGGGTCGGCCTGAGGACTGACAGGTCCCGGGTTCGATTCAGGTCAAGGGCATGTACCTTGGCTGCGGCCATATCCCCAGTGGGGGGTATGCAGGAGGCAGCTGATCGATGTTTCTCTCTCATCGATGTTTCTGACTTTCTAGCCCTCTCCCTTCCTCTCTGTAAAAATAATAATAATAATCAATAAAATGCAGCTGATCGATGTTTCTCTCTCATCGATGTTTCTGATTTTCTATCCCTCTCCCTTCCTCTCTATAAAAATAATAATAATAATCAATAAAATGCAGCTGATCGATGTTTCTGACTTTCTAACCCTCTCCCTTCCTCTCTGAAAAAAAAAAAAATCAATAAAATCGCCAAACCAGTTTGAATCAGTGGATAGAGCATCGGCCTGCGGACTGGGAAGATCCCAGGGTTTGATTCTGGTCAAGGGCATGTACCTTGGTTGCGGGCACATCCCCAGTAGGAGGTGTGCAGGAGGCAGCTGATTGATGTTTCTGACTTTCTATCCGTCCCCCTTCCTCTCTGTAAAAAATCAATAAAACACATTTTTTAGAAAGAAAATCTTCGCGCTAACTGGACCCTGCAGAATGAACCCATGGCTTGTCAGGCCTGGAGGATGGGTGGCCAATAGCACCAGCGACTGACTGGTTGACAGTTGTCGGAGATCACCTCACCGAGCCCTGTTGCAGGCAGGCACGAGGCACACACTCACAGTGTCCGTTATTCTTCCCGAGGACCCTGCACATGGCTGTTGTCACTCCCATTTTCCTAGCTGAGCTGATCCTCAGAAACTCAGGCAACTTGTTTAAAGGACCCTAAGCATCCATCACGGAGTGGAGGTGGAATGCAAGCCCATCTATGCTGCGTCACAGCCTGTACTCTCCCCTCTGAACTCCTGACCTACCCAGAGTCTGGACTGTAAATACACTAGCTCCCTCAGGAAGGTGTTTTTTTTTGTTGTTTTTTTTTTTAAAGACAACAACGAAGAGTCCTAAAATTTGTATGGAACTGCAAAAAAACTCAGAATAGCCAAAGCAATCTAAAGAAAGAACAAAACTCTCCGATTTCAAACTATACTACAAAGCTATGGTAATCAGAACAGTGTGGGGCTGGCATGAAAACAGACACATAGATCAATGGAAAAGAATAGAGAGCCCAGAAATAAATGCACGCAGATGTGGTCAATTAATCTATGACAAAGGAGGCAAGAGTATAAAATGGGGAAAGACAGTCTCTTCAATACGAGGGAAATGCACATCAAAACCATAATGAGATACCACCTCACACTGTCAGAATGGACAATTATAAAAAACACAACAGATAAGTGTTGGTGAGGAAGTGGAGAAAAGGAAACCCTTGTATATTACTGGTGGGAATCTAAAACGGTGCAGCCATTATGGAAAACAGTAAGGAGGTTCCTCAAAAATCAAAATAGAACTACCATATCATCCAGCAATTCACTTCTGTATATTTACATGAAGAAAGCAAGAACACTGATTCTAGAAGATGTATGACCCCTCTGTTCATTGCAGCATTATTTACAACAGCCAAGATATGGAAGCAACCTAAGTGTCTATCGATAAATGAATGGATAAAGAATTTATACACAGCTGAATATTTAAATTATAAAATGAACAAGTCATGGGTATATAATGTACAGCATTGGGAATGCAGTCAATAATATGGTAATACAGTCAATAATATGGTAACTAGAATTATCATGGGGATTATTTCATAAGATATTTAAATATAAAGTCCCAGGTCTGTCCCAACCGCAAAGACAGTCCAGAGATGGAATTCACTGACGACACCTTGCCATTCTAGCAGTCAACAACTGTGCATCGCTGCAGGCGGCCCAGGTCCAAGCCAGAGAGGGTGGAACCTGCATTGCCACCATGTGTCCACCATCTGGATACCATAGCTGACATGTACACATAAGGAACTATTGGACATTGAAACTGGGACTCAGAACTATTGGACGTTGAAACTGAGACTCAAACATTTTTTTGTTCTTATATATTTATTTCCAGTATGCAGATGCAAGATCTTTTTAAAGAAAAGAAACGGGGGAACGATTGATACAGAAGCAAAGAAGCATTGAACAGACTCTCAAACTACAGTGGGAAGGCAGGGAAGGGCGGGGGCGGGGGCTGTGGGAGATCAACCGAAGGACTTGTGTGCATGCATATAAGCATAACCAACGGATACAAGACACTGGGGGGAGGGGGGCAGGTGAGGACTTGTGCTGGAGGGTAGGGGAGGCTGGGGGGAGGTCAATGGGAGGGGGCAAAGGAAACATATGTACTACTATTTGTAATACTTTAAAGAATTAAGAAAATTAAAAGAAAAATAAATAAATAGATAGATAGATAGATAGATAGATAGATATAGTCTCTATAATGTACACCTAAAACGAACAGGATATTATCCAATATAATAAAAGGGTAATATACAGCTTTGCAGATGCCGCCACTCTGAAGCCGCCCGTGACCAGCCATGGTGAACCCTACCGTGGTCTTCAGCATCACCGTCAATGGCGAGCCCTTGGGCCGCGTGTCCTTCGAGCTGTTTGCAGACAACGTTCCAAAGACAGCAGAAAACGTCCGTGCTCGGAGCCCTGTGGAGAGAGGATTTGGTTATAAAGGTTCCTGCTTTCACAGAATTACTCCGGGATGTATGTGCCAGGGGGGTGACTTCACACGCCACAACGGCACAGGCGGCAGGTCCATCTCTGGGGAGAAATTTGAGGACGAGAACGTCACCCTGAAACACACAGGCCCTGGCATCCTGTCCAGGCCAATGCTGGGCCTCACACAAACGGCTCTCAGTTTCTCATCAGCACTGCCAAGCCTGAGTGGTGGATGGCAAGCCTGTGGTCTTCGGCCCGGGGAAAGAAGGCATGGATACTGTGACAGCCATGGAGCGCGATGGGTCCAGGAATGGCGAGACCAGCAAGATCATCACGGCTGACTGTGGACAACTAACAAATCCAACTGTGTTTTATCTTTACCACCAGACCATTCCTTCTGTAGCTCAGGAGAGCACCCCTTCACCCCAGTTTGCTTGGAATGTTCCATAATCTTTGTGCTCTTGCCAGTTCATTGGGTTCCATAGTTCCCTTACCCCTTCCCAGTGTAGCTGGATTGCAGAGTTAAGTTTATGATTATGAAATAGAAACTAAACGGTTGACTGTCAAAAAAAAAAAAAAAAAAAGGTAATATACAAATTGTCCCCTAGACCTGGAGTTCGACCAGGGGGCAGGGCCAGCTGCCAACCACCCGCAGCCCCTCCCCCCAAGCCAGCCCCATTCCCAATCACCTCCCCCATCAGAGGCAGGGCCGGCTCCCCAACCACCAGCGGCCTCTCCTCCAGGCCAGCCCAGCCAGATCTGCCGATCAGGGTGAGCCTGCCGGACCCCACCTGTGCACAAATTCGTGCACCGGGCCTCTAGTATGTCAATAAAATAACAGCAAGACAGCAGGCCCAAAATGGAGTCTCTTATGCTAAGCCCACATCTCCAAACCAAGACTTAGCTTAATTATAGTTCCAGCTCTCCCAGAAATGGAATCTGCCAGGTAAGACCCCGGCTATCCCCTAAAAGAAAGTAGTCTACAATAACCAGCCACCTTTTTCCCTGACATAACCTCCTTGCTCCTGCTCCCTTCTGCCTATAAAAGTCTTCCATTTTTAACAGCTTTTCAGAGCTCCTATCTGCTACTCTGGATGCTGCCTGATTCAAACCGATCTTTGCTCAAATAAACTCTTAAACTTTTTAATACGCCTCAGTTTATCTTTTAACAAAGGCACAAGCAACATTGGACAGACAACTAAGGGGTGGGGAGGAAGCCTGGAACACCCACCCAGAGTCAGGGAGCAAAACATCAGCCCGGATGGGAGGTAGATGAAGCTCAGGCCCTGCAGGCTAGGCTGTTTCGTTAGGCGCCGTGGCTGTGTGCGTGCCCACTCCAGTGCCCGGGTGGAGGGGTGTCCTGCCTCTCCCAGGAGTGCAAGACGCTGGCAGTCACCTGGCGGGCAGAGAAAAGGGAGCCATTTGTGAGAGGCCTCACTCAGCCTCTACCTCTGTTACCAGAAAGCCTCAAGCCCACATTGTGCTTCCTGTAGTACATGCCACAGACCCCGCACCGGCAAGCCTGTATCCTCCATAAACAAACTTCAAGGTAAAGTTCAAAACAGGGTTTAAAAAAAAAACAAACATATTTTATTGATTTTTTACAGAGAGGAAGGGAGAGGGATAGAAAGTCAGAACATCAATCAGCTGCCTCCTGCACAGCTCCTACTAGGGATGTGCCGCAACCAAGGTACATGCCCTTGACCAGAATCGAACCCGGGACCTTTCAGTTCGCAGGCCGGGGCTCTATCCACTGAGCCAAACCGGTTTTGGCTCAGAATAGGTTGTGATTGGACATGAGGCTGTTGTCATTTCATGCTGATCGGATCTGGCTGGATGAAATGGACTAAAGCTGAGACGGGCAGGTTCCAAAGAGGCCTGAATGGATGGGGTGACGGCCACGGTATCCAGGCCGGAATGTAAATCACATCAAAGGAGCCGCACGCTCTTCACAGCCCTCAAAAGAAAGGCTCTGCCATGGCGGAGCTATGGCTCCATTGGAGCACCAGTGAACAACACAAACTGGGCCGAGGGTCTGAAGGGCTTCAGGCTGTTTGGTGGCAGAACAGGCAACAGTGCGTGCGAGGCCGAAATAAAAACCAGAGCAAACAAGCTCACAAACCAGGTAGTGGGTCCCTGAGGACAAGGACAGGGTCGGAGGCGCAGGCCACTGGTTCAGTCAACACAAATTCTGTACCTCCCCTATGCCAGGTCCTGGGGGTCCTGCAGGGACAGAAGCAGACTGGCAGGTCCCTGCTTTGGGGCAATTTATATTATTATTAAGCCCAGAACCTAATTGGGGCCCTCTTGGGTCATAGGTCTATGCTCAACCCCTGAGCCACACGGCCACAGTCCATCCCCAGTGTGGTGCCCAGTAATGCCTCCCTCTCAGCACTGATGTTTCTGTCTCTCTCCCTTCCTCTCTGAAATCAATAAAAATGCTCTTTAACGATATCTACACTATCAGCTAGTGATAAATGCTACGAGGAGAGGGGGACGGTGGCTACTCCAGACGATGGCATTTGCGATGTCCAGAGTATGGGGCGGCAGGACAAACATTCCTGCACCCCCTTCCTTGCCTCCCCACCATCCCTTAGGGAGTACTTTCTGGCAGGGCAGTTACTGCGCAGAGCTGGAGAGCGGTTGCCATGGGTGCCTGGCAGCGCGGGGCGGTGCTCACGTGGAAACTGGCCAGCAATGGCTCAGTTTGCAAAAATGCAACCTGCCCGAAAACAGGCTGGGGCGCATGCGCACCAGTGCGCGCGCGTGAGAAAGGGAAGGAGACCCCCTGGCCTGGAGGGGCGGGGGTGCGAGGCTGCTGCCGTTGCGGCCCCGCAGGAGGCCCCGTGGAGGGGGTCTGTGGGCGCCATGAACCCGAAGCATCGCCCTTTCTGCTGTAGCGTGAAAGGCCTTGTGAAGATGCTGCGGCTGGTGAGGGCCGGCCGCGGGTGGGGCGCGGCGTGCAAGGTGCCCCCGGGCAGGGAGATAGATGGGCAGGGAGATGGGTGTAGCGGAGGAAGCAGAATGCCCTGTCTTCTCTTCCAACCTTGTGTTTATCAAGGTCGCCCTAGAGGCCAGGCATCCCAGCAGGATGGAGAGAGATAAGGAACTGTCCTCCTCTGGGAGGGTTGGGGGAGGGGGGAGGTCCACCCTCTTAAAGCAAAATCAGCCTATTTACCTGGATGGCCTATACTTGGACCCCAAACCAGGTCCCCCGGTTCCCAGGTGAGGCAGCTGCCCTTGGACCACTCAGAAGCCAGCAACATAAGAAGACTCAGGGAAGACTCAGGGGGTTGGGCAGGTGCTGTGTTTCTTTACTGTGGGTCAGAAGTTTGATGGGACCCAGCTCTGGGCTCATTCAGCCCAAAGCTTGGAGTGTGGGGCCTGCAGGAGCATGGCAGTCAGTTCTTTTTTTTATTTTTATTTTATTTTTATTGATTTTTTACAGAGAGGAAGGGAGAGGGATAGAGAGTTAGAAACATCGATGAAAGAGCAACATTGATCAGCTGCCTCCTGCACAGCTCCTACTGGGGATGTGCCTGCAACCAAGGTTCGATTCCAGTCAAGGGACTCGAACCAGGGACCCTGCAGTCCGCAGGCCGACGCTCTATCCACTGAGCCAAGCCGGTCTCGGTGGCAGGCAGTTCTGAACAGACATGGGAGAGAATGAACATCCTGCGGAGGAAGGCGGCCGTTAGAGAAGTGGAAGCGCCAGAGGAGACTGTGCTGAAGGAGTTCCGGAAAAGAGGGAAGGGGGGATTTAACTTTAAAGAAGTGACATCTAGGAAATGGGGTGGAAACAGTTCAGAGTTACAGGGAACCCGTTCTGCTGACGATGAGGAAGAATTTTATACTGGGAACGTTCCCAACATTAAGTGGCCGCTGGGGAAGGTCGTGCCTTCCCAGAAAGCAGAGGTAGCAGGCCTGGAGGAGCACTTGGCGAGCAGCTATGGTGACTGTTGTGAATAGCCCAACAGATGGTTTCTGCCGTGCACACACATCCATGCGTTTCAGGCGTGCCTTTTAGGTGTGTGTGTGGCAGACGCTGGTTTATTTGGGTATTTTAGAAATGATCCCTTGGACAGCTAACACTTGTATTCAACAACCACTGATGAGCCATGTCTGTGCTTTTTCCCTACAGGCGCTAACTACGACATCCATGACCTGTTTTATCATCTCACAAGCCCCTGAGCCGTACATTGTTATCACTGGATTTGAAGTCACCATTATTTTATTTTTCATACTTTTATATATGCTCAGACTTGATCGCATAGTCACCTTTATATTTTGGCCTTTGCTTGTAAGTGTTCCGTTTCATCGTTACACTTAACTGCTTTTTCCTGCCATAGTGAGACATTTTAATAAACTCCATTCTTTCGTCTTCTTACTCCCGTAAGGAAATCTCTGATACACTTAGAAAGGAGGAACGCTTCCCATGCTAAGGTGTTCTGTATTGTCCCTGGGGGAGATGCTCAGGGGACCAGGGGAGTCCCAGCACATAAATTCTCCTTTGAACTGCGTCTAAAGTAGATGTGGCTGACCCTTCTCTTAGCAGAATTCACCTACGTGTAAATCTTTTTAATTTTTTTTTAAATTGGTCATGGTTAAGTCTAGAACATTCTTTATCTTCCTTTTATTTTTAAAATATATTTTATTGATTTTTTTATAGAGAGGAAGGGAGAGGGATAGAACGTCAGAAACATCGATGAGAGAGAAATATTGATCAGCTGCCTCCTGCATACCCCTTACTGGGGATGTGCCTACAAGCAAGGTACATACCCTTGACCAGAATCGAACCTGGGACCTTTCAGTCCGCAGGCCAAAGCTTTATCCACCGAGCCAAACTGGTTTTGACTATCTTCCTTTTAAATGTATACTACTTTGTCCTTACAATTGGGGGGAGAGGGGGAGAGTAGAGATGGAGGTAAATACACACATCCCTGATCACTAAATGGAAAATCAAAATAATCTGGGAGGTTCAATAAAGCACAAAATTATCTTATTTTAAAGGTCTGCAGTCACTAATGCCTCTGTAGAGCCTTATTTAGTAGCATATGGATCTCATCTGCCACCTTGGTAACGTTAGGAATAACTGCCCAGTGGAGTGGCCACATCATCAAAACAGGCATGCTGAAGATATCGGTTAAGGTGTATATGGTCCTGCAGTCTGGACTATAAGCTGATTCTAGGAGAAAAAGAATGTCTTCAACTCTGTCTCCTCTCTCAAGTCTTATCCCAGCATCCCATCTCCAGAGGTCTCCCTCTGAGACCCTCCGCTGCACCTGTCTCCTCCTCAGGTGCTCTCCAGGCTGATGACCCCTATTTAAATATTCTCAAACCAGAAGCATGCCTTAAGTGGTACCTCCTGAAACCACCTTCTGAGGCCAATGACAATCGTTTCAGGCTGATCACAAGCTGAGAAATCCCCAAAGGGTAAATCTTGGAACTGGATAGGACCTTCCCAGCACCCTTCCATCCCTCTCCATCCACACTATAGAGCTGGACCTGTCTCAAGGGGGGTCTAGGGGAAGAGATGAAAAGCCTTCTTCATCCGTTGGTCCTCAGGGTGCATAACACCGTCTAGCGGCAGAAGGGCCTGAGCTAAATGATCCCAAGATTTCTCCAAGGAGATGATGACCTTGATCCACATCCTTTCACTCTTGTGCTCGAAAACTTGGATAGCTGCTCTTCATAGTCTGCTTTTCCAGGGTTGTTAAAACTTAACACCTGTTAGCACTTATTTTTCTTCAAACTAGTAATTCTCTGGAGCTTCTTACAAGTAATGAACTTGGAGGCCTCCATCTAACAGAATGCACTGAGGGGGACAGTGGACTAGGCGGAGCTTACTGAAAGTGGTCTCTTAACTCTCTGAGGATCACACTTTTGCTGACACTGCAATCTTTTCACAAGGATACCCTACGGCCAACGAAGTTTTTACTCCGTTATGATGCCCGATTCCTCTCTGCTCTTGATCTAACGAAATCATTTACTCACCAGATATTAAGTCTCTGCTCATCCCCGGTTCTGTGATGGGTTCTTTAAGGAGACAAAACACGAATCCTCGGATGTGAGAAACGTTCGGTGTCGTCAGGAAGAAAGACGGAGGAGCCATCCAGTGTGATGGGTGCTGAGAGAGATGCGCACCCAGGATGGCGTGGAGGCCCCCAGCCAGGGAAGGGGACCCAATCATAACCGGCCCGAGCTGAGGGCGGAAGGGTGAAAAGATTGATTCCGGGATGGAAGGGCTTTCTCGGGAGAGGGAGCCATGTATGCGGGGGCACAGGGGGAGAGAGAGCGTGACCCTCGAAGCCCTGCGGGTAGCTCTGAATGGCTGGAGTGAAACGCTGGGAAGAAGAGGGGGAAGGAGTGGAGGCCTGGGAGGCGGTAGGAGGTCAGAGCACGCGGGGTATGCTCTGGCTGTTAACCCGAAGGCCAGTGGAGGCTTTGGAAAGATTGGGTGTCTGTCAGCCTGGCCGGTTTTGCTCAGTGGCTGAGCACTGACCTACGAACCAGTGGGCTCCATCCCCAGGAGGGGGTGTGCAGGGGGCAGCTAATCAACGATTCTCTCTCATCATTGATCTCTCTCTCTCTCTCTCTCTCTCTCTCTCTCTCTCCCTCTTCCTTCCTCTCTGAAATCAATAAAAAGAAAACATTTTAAAAGAAAGATTAAGTAGCCGAGTGACATGATCAGCTCACACTTTAGGAGATGGCCCTGGCGACAGGGTCCATAATGGCCTGAGCGATCACATGAAAAAAAGTCTGTGAGCCCTAGCCGGTTTGGCTCAGCGGATAGAGCGTCGGCCTGTAGACTGAAAGATCCCAGGTTCGATTCCGGTCAAGGGCATGTACCTTGGTTGCGGGCACATCTCCGGTGGGGGGTGTGCCAGAGGCAGCTGATCGATGTTTCTCTCTCATCGATGTTTCTGACTTTCTATCCCTCTCCTTTCCTCTCTGTAAAAAAATCAATAAAATATATATATTTTTTAAAAAGTCTGTGACCACAATTCAGGCACAAAACTGATCAAGGCCTGAACGAACGTTGTAACAGCTGGAGAGAAAGGGGATGTTGATTGGGGTAGAATGGGTAGGACTGAGTAACCAAGGAGGATCAGGGACGCCTGCCCTTTAATAACTATCTTAAGAGGAAAATGAGACAGGCACTCTAGGAGGAAGAATAGGTGTGAGGAAGGACCAGGCAGGGTGGTAGGTGGTGAGTTCTGTTTGAGAAATACTAGGTTTTCCTCGCAGGTGGGATATTCAGGTGGAAATGTTCAGGACAGATCTGAAGCTAAGGAGAGAGGAGTTGGAGCTGCGGCTTTGAGAGTCAGCACATTCCCTTGTGATGGAAATCAGCTCAGAGACTGGCCTAGCTGGCTCAGAAAGTATAGAGGAAGCTGAAGGCAAAACCGGGAAATACCAACATATGGGGTGAGAAAAGGGAGTGGCCAGAGAAAGGCCACAGAGGACCCAAGGGGGACCCAAGTCCCTGGGCAGGTGCATCCTTCCTTTGCCTGTGGTGCTCTGCCGAATCTAGAACACTGACGCCTTTTTATCCAAAGCCTTTCCTACACACACCCCCACATCGCTCACAGGGAGCGGGGCTGCCTGTCTGAAGCAGAGGTGGTCTAGTGCCTGAAGCAGAGCAACATGTCCAGCACCCAGAGGCACTGACCTGGGACAGTGACCTGGGCCAGGTAGTCTTAGTATCTCCGGCAAATGAGACGTTTTTTCTCCCTAAGTATATCTAACCGTGACCTGTCCCCACCGACCCTCTTTCTTTCCTATTTTCCTTTTTTTTTTTTTTTTTTTGAGCTACCAGGGTTTTGAAGTTTGATATTTCTGTGTTCATGCCTTCCTGTCTCTAGTTTGTCTGTAAGCCTACATAACATGATTCCAGAATAAAGATGACTTCCCTGGCCCACACTACCCCCCATTCAAAATGTAAGCTGCACCCCCATAAAGCCACAGTTGAGAAGGAAAATGCTTCATTGCAAGAAATCATGAATGAGCTACATCATCAGAAACGGCAGCATGATTGGCCAACCATTGCATAGAGATGTGTGGGAGGTTCTTCCTGGACATTACCACTTTCTCCTAAGTGTGCACTGCTTTTAGTTTTATTAACTGCGTTTCAGCCATATTATAAAGTGGTTTGAATTGACAGCGTCGACTACTTTACCCTTCTCATATGGTTACAACTGAGCATCCTGACTTCCCAATGCACCGTTCTACCTCAGACCTCCCACGTATTAGGTCAGCTCCTCCTAACCAGAGGAGTTTCCCTCCACCTACATTTAAGTAAAAAATAAATAAGCCTGTTAAGGAAATCAACCATTGGTGTATTCTAGGTTAAGCGGACTACTAGACGTCCTTGTAGACCAAACACAATATGGGTGTCATTTTACTGTAGCAGCTTCATTTTCTAAAAAGATAAACACTAAAGAAATTTGTTTATGGAACTATGTATATCTTGGGGGAGCTCATTCTTCTGTTTTCCTACTTGTGTGTGTGTGTGTATATCTATATATATGTAATCTTTATGTAAAGCTGATCTTTCTATTCTGCGTTTTCAGGATATTATCAACTCACTGGTAACATCAATATTCATGATAATCGTATCTGTGTTGGCACTGATACCAGAAACCACGACATTCACAGTCCTTGGAGGGGTAAGTGGAGGCCTTTCTGGTTTCTTCCTTTAGGTCTGATCATAATTCAATTTATTTAAAAAATAAGATACAAGAAGAGAACTCTATACTGTATTCCTCTATGGGCCTCCCAGGCCTTACAGAACCCAGTGGCTTAATATTTTTGGGGTGAATATATGCTCTGGTTAATGTGAAGGAATATGATGTCACAATAAAATGAAGTTAACTAATTATTGAAGCTCCTACATATTTCTCATAGATATGTAGGGCTAGACTAGACTGAGAAAAGCTACAAGAATCAGTTCTAATACTTAGCTTTGAGAAACTTGTAGTCAAGCAAAACACCAGGAATAAGTTTCATAACTCTCCCTTTGAAAGAAAGAAAGAAAGAAAGAAAGAAAGAAAGAAAGAAAGAAAGAAAGAAAAAGAGAGAGAGAGAGATATACTGCTCAGCTGGTGTGGCTCAGTGATTGAATGTTGACGTATGAACCAGGTCACGCTACCATTCCCAGTCAGGGCACATGCCCAGGTCATGGCTCCATCCCCAGCGGGGGGCTTGCAGGAGGCAGCTGATCAATGATTCTCTCTAATCATTGATGTTTCTATCTCTCTCTCCCCCTCTCTGAAGTCAATAAAAATATATTTCTTAAAAAATAAAAACGTGCCACTTGTTAAGGTGAGACAGACTATTCTGAGCTCAATTAGTTCTTATCCAGATCCTTCCTCCGAGGGAATATAATAGATGTCTCCTGATAAGGGAATCGTGGTAGGAAGCCTATTAGCTAAAGAATTATTTTGAATTCTGAATAGATACGAATCAGTCTAATCAGACTTTATCCTGGAAAGCAAGCCCAAAATAAAAAAAAATTTTTAAATGTCAAGTAATGTAGTTGAAATAGTCCCACCTGATACTCTTCATCTTATAGGAGGTTCAAAATCATTTGGCTTTTCCAGGTTCCTGTCTAGAGAAGTGAGTGTGAGAGTTATTAAATGAATCTCCCTCCGACTTGTCTTTTCATGGCACAGACCGCCTCGGAGCACTGCGCTCAGCCATGCGCGTCAGAGGCCGTGGCTTGTCAGCTCCCTGGTTAGGCCCTAAGCAACTTCATGAGGGATGGGAATTACTCTAGAAATGAAATAGAGTAAAACTGCTGCAACAGCAACTTCCCTGGTTGTCTTGAAAGACCATCTTACCCTCTACTATGGAGAAAGAGGAGTCACGCAGGCATAGGATTTACTTCCATTCACTTATTTACTCATTCGTTCATTCATTCATTCCCTCTTTTTATTTTTTAATTGAATTCAGAGAGAAAGGGAGAGATAGAAACATCAATGATGAGAAAGAATCACTGACGGTCCGCCTCCTGCATGCCCCCTCCTGAGGATTTCACCCACAACCAGGGCATGTGCTCTGACCAGACACCAAACCGTGACCTCCCGGTGCCCAACCACTGAGCCACGCTGGCCGGGCTTGGGGACACATGTCTGTCTTTGGGACAGCACTGGACTAGAACAGGAGCCCTTTCCTCAAGTTACTTAGAGCCTCACGCAAGAGCCAGAGTGTGGGCAGCTGAATGTGAGCAGCTGGGAGTTCTCTGGGGCACAGAAAAGAGGCAGCTACTACTCTCTAGCCGTGGAATCAAAATTTGCCAGGAATCAAGGGGGTAAGAGGTGTGTGTGTGTGTTGGGGGGGGGGGGGGGGTTAAGCGTTCCCAGGTGGAAGAATCAGCAATGTGTGGAGAGCACCAGAGTCATGAAAGCATAGGCAGAAGGCACTTCCTGTGGTCAGAACCTGGGAAGCCACGCTGGGGATTCAAGGTAGAAAAGGAGGGTGTCTGGAGGCAGAAAGCCAGACTTCCAGGCTTTGGATGGAGCTGAGCAAACAGCACGCAGGAATGCCCCGCCCCAGCCCGGCACCAGCTCTCAAATAGCGCCGGCGGGCGGGCGCGAAGCCCGGCTCTAGTTCATTGCCTTGCGCTCCATTTTATTTCCCAGGGGCCTAGGTAGGGTCCCCGCCGCCCCGCAGGTAAACAGAGCCAAGCCTTTGGGATGGTCCCATCACTCCAGTTCTCCGAAGCTTTCGGCACAGCTCGCAGCTCCGCCCTCTGATCTGGGAGCTGGGGTTCACTTGGACCCTTTCTCCAGCAGCCTTTGCAACAGGAAAGGCAAACGGTGGAACGTTGGGGACAGGCGTGTGGACTGATGACCCAGGCAGGATCAGCAGTGGGCCTGAAACGGTCCATTCCAGGAGCAAGTCGAGAGATCAGTCCGGGCCAGTCTTCATTTCAGGGCCACCCCACTTCCATAGCACTGCTGCTCCCGCAAATGAGTCTTCCCGTTCTCCAGGCAGGCGCGGGGGAAGCTGGGGACTGAGAATAAAACGGTCTCTGAGTTCCCTTCCCGCTACAGTCTCAGCAATCCCCGGGCCCCAGCTGGAGAGGAGGCTGAAGCCGGTCTGGCTCAGTGGACAGAGTCTGCCCGAAGGGTCCCAGGTTCGATTCCGGTCAAGGGCGGGTACCTTGGTTGCGGGCACATCCCCAGTAGGGGGTGTGCAGGAGGCAGCTGATTGATGTTTCTCTCCCATCGATGTTTCTGACTCTCTATCCCTCTCCCTTCCTCTCTGTAAAAAATCAATAAGATACTTTTAAACAAATATATTTTATTGATTTTTACAGAGAGGAAGGGAGAGGGATAGAGAGCCAGAAACATGGATGAGAGAAAGACATCGATCAGCTGCCTCCTGCACACACCCCTCCCCACCCCCCAGGATGTGCCCACACCCTTGACCGGAATCGAACCCGGGACCCTTGAGTCCATAGGCTGACGCTCTATCCACTGAGCCAAACTGGTCAGGGAAAGATACATTTAAAAAAAAACAAACAGCCCCATGAGAAAGAGCCGGCGTCCCGGGGGCGCCCGCAGTGACGCTGTGTCTCGTCTCCAGGTGTTCTGCTTCCTGGCCGTGGTGTGCTGCCTTGCGGACGCGGTTCTGATTTACCGGAAGCTTCTCTTGAACCCCAGCGGTCCTTATCAGAAAAAACCTATTCATGACGAAATATAAATTGTGTGATTTTATTAGATCTTTTCGGGATTAAACACGTCTCTTTATTTTCCCCACGTGACTTCTGCTGATGCTTTCCCTCTCGCCTCCATGGGGAGCCAGAGGAGGAGATGCAGGGGCTGCACCTGCCCAGCGCGCAGTGACCGCCCGGGCGCCATCCGCCGGGGTTCCCGCGGGGTTCCCGCTCCCGGCCCGGGCAGCAGAGGGGCCCGGGCACCCCCTGGCTGACTGGCACCACTGAATTGGTTGAGGCTGCGACCCCCGAGTTCCCACGCTGGGCAAGGGCGCACCCAGGGTGGCTGGAGAGAGTGGCGGGTCCTCGGGCAAGAGAGCCGGGTGCGCGCGAGGGGTGGGCGGCCGGCAGCCGTTGGGGCGCGACGCTGGTGGCCGTGGGGGAGCCGGCGGCCACAGTGCAGGGTCCGAGCCGCAGGGCCAACCTACCATAGCCAGGCCCGGGGCCCAGCATGTCTTCTTATGATAAAACGGGACATGAAGGGGACGACTCGGGGCGTCCCGGGCGCAGCGCACCCACAAAGAATCAACCCAAACGCTCAGCGAGCGTGCGCTCCGTGCAGCCAGGACCACCCAAAGGGAAAAGCGCGGGCGCCAAGAAGGCCCCAGGCCAGAAGCCAGAGGAGTCGGTGGGCCTGAGCCAGTCCCAGCTGGATGCCATCCCCCAATCGCAGAAGGAGGCGATCCAAAAGCGCGCGGAGGGCCGGAACAAGGTCCCGGCCAAATTCAGGGAGAGCATCAAGCGCTTTTTCTTCTCCCCGACGGGAGCGCTGAAGATCGTGAGGCTGGTGAGTAGGGAGCCGGCGGTGCGGCCCGGCAGGTGCAGGCCTCAGCCTCGGGAAACCTCCCCTGGTTCCCTTGGCCGGTTACCCTAGGTTTTGTTGTTTGTTTGTTTGTTTGTTTGTTTGTTTCTTTGTTTGTTTTAATTTATGTTTATTGTTGCAAGTATAACAGATGTCCCCCTTTTTAAAAATATATTTTATTGATTTTTCACAGAAAAAGAGAGAGGGCTAGAAAGTCGGAAACATCGATCAGCTGCCTTTTGCATACTCCCTACTGGGGATGGTGTGCCTTGACCAGAATCGAACCTGGGACCTTTCAGGCCTCAGGCTGATGCTCTATCCACTGAGCCAAACCGGTTTTGGCCAGATGTCCCCTTTCTCCACCCCATGTTGCCTTCCCCTTCAGCTTACCCCCCTCTTGTTCCTTACACACACTCAAACCTGAATACTAAAGTTGGCTTCTTTTTTTCCTGTCCTACTTTTCTATTTCTTGGGCTTCCCTTCACAAAGGGAATTGGGGAAGCAATGAAGATGAGGGCATCGGTGTGTAAATTAGCAAGCACAAATAACAGAACTGACAGATAAAGCTGCTAAACCCCTCGCCAATATACGGGGCAGAGAGGGGAGGAGAGGGCATATATTCAAAGTTAGAAACTAGAAAGGGGAAATAATCACAAACCCCCAGGAAACGGAAAGGATCCACAGGAGTGGGTCGGCCCATTATTCAAACTGATTTGTTTTGCAAATCAGTTTGAATAACTGGACGAAGTAGTTGATTTTTCTAGGAAAATGCAAATCACCAAAAGTGATAGCCCAACCTAAGCACAGGAGAAAATGAAAACTTAGCAAATGAATGTCTTTCAAAAATATATCAGACCAGCTTTTTGCACAGGTTAACTCTTTCTTTCTTTTTTTTTTAACATATTTTATTGATTTTCTACAGAGAGGAAGGGAGAGGGATAGAAAGTGAGAAACATCGATGAGAGAGAGACATCGATCAACTGCCTCTTGCACGCCCCCCACTGGGGACGTGCCTGCAGCCAAGGTACATGCCTTTGCCGGAATCGAACCCGGGACCCTTCAGTCCGCAGTCCGACGCTCTATCCACTGAGCCGCACCAGTCTCAGCGCACAGGTTAACTCAAACCTTCAGGGGATGTAATTCTGACACTATTCAAAGTTTTTCAAAGAACAGAGAAAAAACTCTTCTGAACTATTTTTACAAAGTCAGTATAGCAGTGGTAATTAAAATCTGATGAAGTTCAGAAAAAGAAATCAAAGTAGAAATCTTTCTTGTTTCAAAAGCAATAAGTATTCATATGTTAACAGACAATACTCATCAGAACTTTTGGAAAATACACCACAAAGAAGAAATATAAGATGATTCAACATTAAAATCATAGTAAACTAATCCCCCATCCTATATAATAAAAGCTTAATATGCTAAGTGTCTGGTCATCCAGTTGGCCATTCAACCAATCAAAGCATAATATGCTGATGATATGCTAAGGTCTCTCAACTGCTCACTATGATGTGCACTGACCACAGGGGTCAGATGCTCTGACCTGTAGGTTAGCTAATGGCTGGGGTCTGGTGGGTCAGGACTGATCTGGAGCCCTCTCTGGCTGGCCAACCTCACACATCCCTCCCTGGCCCCGATTGTGCACCAGGGGTCCCTTGGCCTGGCCTGCACCTTCTCGCAATCTGGGACCCCTTGGGGGATGTTGGAGAGCTGGCAGAACAACTGATTGTTATGACATGCACTGACCACTAGGGGGAAAATGCTCAATGCAGTACATCCCCCAAGGGCTCCTGGATTACAAAAAAGCGCAGGCCAGGCTGAGGGACCCCCACCACCACCACCAAGTGCATGAATTTCATGCACCAGGCCTCTAGTATATATCATAAGTACAAAGAGAAGAAAATAGTACAAGTAGGGTCCAAAACCCATTTGATAAAATCCAACATTCCTCACTGATTGCATGAGAGAAAAGACCAGGAAAACAGAAATACACAGGTATTTAACTGACATTGTAAAAAACAAACAAACAAAAAACAACAACAACAAACAAACAAACAAAGTCAGCATCATATAAATTAAACATCAGAAGTATTCCCATTAGCCGAAACCGGTTTGGCTCAGTGGATAGAGTGTCAGCCTGCTGACTGAAGGGTCCCAGGTTCGATTCCGGTCAAGGGCATGTACCTTGGTTGCAGGCACATCCCCAGTGCGGGGTGTGCAAGAGGCAGCTGATCGATGTTTCTCTCTCATCGATGTTTCTGACTTTCTATCCCTCTCCTTTTCTCTCTGTACAAAATCAATAAAATATATTTTTTTAAAAGAAGTATTCCTATTAAAATGAGGAACAAAGAGGATGCCCACTATCAATGCTGTTATTTAATATTTTTCTGGAACCACTAGTCATCACAATTAGGAAAAAGAAGTAAACACGTTTGAAAAGAAAGACAAAATATATCACTTCTTCCAGCTGATATCTACAAAACTCAACTGGGAAACAGTTTAGAATAAGGTAACGTCAACTAGCTCATTAGTAGAAATGAGCAAACAAGCACTTAAAATAAAGGAAAAAATTTTGTTTACAACAGCAATCAAAATAAGAATCTAAGATGAAATGAAATAAATCTGAAAGACCTATATGAAGAAAACTTTTAAATTCTATTGAGAGATATTTAAAAGCCACTAAAATAACAGAAAAGACACACTCTGCTCTTGAGTAGCAGGACCAAATTTTGCAATAACTTTTCCAGATTACAAATTAAATGAAACCCCAATAAAAATACTACCAAAAGGCTTAGTTGGGGAATTTGACCAAGACAAGCATGGGGGAGGCATAAAGCAATCTGAGAATGAGTATGGAAGATGATGCGATATAAAACAAATTTCCTGTCATTTCAAAAGTACTAGAAAAGTAAGAATCCAATCAACGAAGGAGAGCAGTCTCAGAAAAGACCCAATTCACCTGAGAATTCAGTGAATAATAAAATCTAGGTATTAAGTCAGTGGGGAAATACTGGAGTTTCCCAATAAATGATGTTGGGATGATCCGCAGCTATTTGGAGAGAAAGCAAGCTAGACTTCTCCCTTACTCTATCAAAATCAATATATACTTTCTCTACTCTATCTGTATATACATAGTTCTTTCTGGTATAAAACATACACTGTTAACAGTGGTTATCTTTTTAAAAAATATATTTTTATTGATTTCAGAGAGGAAGGGAGAGCTAGAGAGATAGAAACATCAATGATGAGAGAGAAACATTGATTGGCTGCCTCCTGCACGTCCCTACTCGGGGGAGGGGGGGGGCGCGGGGTGGAGTCCACAACCCAGGGATGTGCCCTTGGCCGAAATCAAACCTGGGACACTTTAGTCCTCAGGCCAGCGCTCTCTCCTGAGCCAAACCGGCTGGGGCAACAGTGGTTACTTGTAAGGAGTCAGACTAGGGTTGGGTTAAGGGAGGTGAAAGGAACTGGCATTATTTTACCCGCCCCTACTGTGTACGTTTTTATTATTTGTGTGTATTATGTCATTGCTTAAACGTACAAAAATTTAAAAAATAAAGTGTATGCTCAAGACAATACAGGCAATTTCAATATAATCAGGTTTGCATTTGACAATTTGTGGTGTGTGGTTGTTTTTTGTTTTCTTTTTTTAGTAGTCCACGTGCATTAAAACAAAACCTGTTTCTTTTACTGCAGGGTCTTCTCTTAGGATCATTAACTTGTTTCATCATCGCTGAAGGCCAAGAGTCATACATAGCAATCACAGTTCTGGAAATCTTCATCGTTATTTTATTTATTCTAATATATATGCTAACCCTTCACCACTTGCTGACTTATATACACTGGCCCTTACTTGTAAGTGCTCCTTTTCGTAATTCAACTATTAGCCTCGCCCTCGGCCCCAGAATAGAGGCTCTCTTTATGTGAAAACACCCAGAGCTGTCTCTCTGGGCAAGGACAGAGCTGAGCTCTGACAGTGGGGTGCTACCCATCCCCGGGGAGAAACTAGCCTTGAACCCCTCTGTCTACAGGGCAGCCGGAGCACACACCTGCCACCTCATTATGGTTCCGAACACGGGGCACTCTGCAGCTTGTCCTAAAGAAGTTTTTAATCCTTATAGTCAGGCGTACACATTTCTTATCTGTTGCTTGTAAAACAGACATGCTTCCACGTTTCAAACAGCACCCTCTTTAACAGATTATAAACACCCATACTCCACCCCCCACCCCCCAAAAAAAGATAAATAAAAAGCTAGACCGGACCTGGCAGAGGTATAGAAATGGTCACGCATGCCCTGAAAGGTTGCAGGAGCCAACCTTTCCGTGTGTGTTAAGGGTCCTTACTCCCCAGATGGTAGAGTATCCAGGGAAAGACATTGCACATTCTAGCTGCTTCGGCCTCTCACCGTCTCCAGCAACTGAAAGCCCTGAAGCTAATCCCTCCGGTCTCCCATCAGCGCTGTTTATTGTGGAGCCGGAGTCTGCATCCTCAGACGAGAGAGGGAATTCAGCTTCCGTTGGGTACAGACATGGGCCTACTTCCTGCCTCTGGACCTCCCCAGCTGTGTGAACGTCAGCCTCAGTTTCCCCATCAGGGAAGGAAGAGTGCGCTCACAATCACCGCCTCCCAGGGCTCCTGTGGCACTTCACCGTGTTTAGAGCAAACGGCACAATTCCTTAGGAAGCGTCCGGCAGGCTCTCTCACCTCACAGCGTGGCTTTTACCCCGGGAGCTGGCACCGAACATCCCGCACTCCGAGCCCAGACCTCGTCCCCGCCCCGCCTCCCAACGGGACCGTTTCCTAGCCTTCAGGTGGAACTGGTTGCTGTGGAGCTAAAACGCAAATGTTCTCTTCAAGTGTCAGGGATTTTCGGAAAAGGCTGCTGAGCATCAGGAAGCAGACAAGCACAGCGCCGGGCAGCTCCCCCCGGGCACAGGAGGAAAGGCCCCGTTAGCGGTGGAGTTCTACCCGGGGAGAGGTTCCCCCGGGGAAACTGACACCTCTGGGCACGGAAATGGCCAAGAAGGGAAGGTAAAGTAACTGTTTCTGAGCACATGCCATGCGCCAGGTACTTTTTCACGTGTCCCACCTTATTTAATCCTCACAACGCCCCGGGAGGTTGTAGTCGCCCCCTCCCCCCCCCCATGCCCCCGTTTGACAGGGGAGAACATTGTCGTGAAGGACTGAGTTGCCCGTGGTCATGTGTAGGCACGGAAACCCGGATTTGAACCCAGGTCTGCCAGACTCTCGGGCTAAGATTCTTCGGGGCTTTTTGCCCTCTTGCTTGTGATGGTTTCTCTGTTTCCACCCTCCCGACTTCTTTGTTCTCCCCCGAGGCTCAGAATGTCATGTTCTCTGTATCTTGTCCTGTTTCCTCTCGGTGTCCTTCAGATTTGGAGCCGAGGATGGCCTGGTTGTCCTAGAGATGTGTGTGGGGGTGTGGGGGGGAGAAACAGGCTCCTTGGGAGTGGTGACCGAGGGCTCCACAGCCCCAAGGTCAGAGCCATGGGCAGGAGGACCCGAGCCCTCGGAGCAAAGGTCAAGTGCCATCAAGCTGGAGAGAGAGCCCCCCGGCCCCACGCTTGGCTGTGAGGCCCATGGCGGGAGGCCAGGGAGTGCCTTAGGCAGAGGCAAGAGTTGGGGCTCCTAAGCATGAACCCGAAGGTGCCGGGAGAGGAGCTGTTCTCGCGGTGGGCACGGCAGCTCAGACCTGCGCTGGGCAGCCTTGGTGAACTCTGGTGAAGCCAGGCCCCCTTTTGCTACCTCTGTGTGGGTGAGAGCACCCTCTTTTCTGCGGACGGCTCCAGGAGCCAGAGGGTGACTCCGAGTCCCTGCTCTTCCCTCGCTGCTGTCCTCCAGGTGCAGGCAGGGCCAGGACCGGCGCGTGGATGTGCCTGGTGAACTCCCAGGGGCTTCATAGTTGGGAAAGTTGGCCTTACCACAAAGTCCGCCCGGCTATCCCGATGCTCACCTAACTAGCAGCCCACACAGTAAGCAGCCACACACTAACCAGCATAGTTGATCAGGTGGGGAGTGATCTAATTGACTTGGAAGGTTTCTGAAAACATCCATCATCAGAACAAGATCCAAAACTATTCTCTTCTCGTATCCATTTCTTTCCTTCCTAATCTGCCCGTTCAGATCCCGTTAGATGAAGGACAGGAGTACATACGATGGCCCACAGGGTAACCCGCTCCCACAGGGAGGCCTGGGCCCCATTTAAAATGTGCTGGCTTCGGACAGTATGGGTATCAGCCCAGGAGGTCACTAATTGAAACGTCAGAGAGTAGGTGGGCTTGGAGAAAGGTTGGCATCAAGCTGCAGGAGTCACCTGGGACCTCTACGGAGGGTCAGTGCAGGGAGCCAGAGAACAGGTGGCCGGGTCCACACTGCCCCCCTTTCAGAACTCTGCACTGGCTTGAAGCCCCGCCCACACACTGAGGGGTCCACCCTTCTCTCCAGGCAAGATGGCTTAGTGTCCAAGGGGCAAAGGACTAGGATAAAGAATGCCGACTTTAAATATGTTTTAATTGATTTTTAGAGGGAGAGGAAGGGAGAAGGATGAGAGATAGAAACATCACCAATCGGCTGCCTCCTGCCGACCTTCTACTGGAAGGGGATCAAGCTCACAACCGGGCATGTTACCTGACCAGGAATCGAACCCGTGACCTCTTGGTTCATGGGTCGACTCTCACACTGAGCCACACCGGCGGGATGGGAGTATTGATGTTAAGTGTCAATTTCCTGAAAGGCTCACGGGAAGAGAAAGTTCCTGATTTCCCTGACTCCCATCCTTGTTCAGTAAAGGGCTAAGGATGGACGTCCCCAGCAGGGAGACAGAAAGTCTGAGGAAGCCAGGCTTCGACCCTCAGCAGGGCAGCACCACAGCACGCTGGCCTCACACAGATGACCTGAGAGGTCTGTAGGCTCTGGGACCAGATTTGGGCAGGGTCTCCTTCTCTGGAGATAAGATGGAGCCTGGACTTGGGGAACCACACCCAGTCCCTACTGCAGCTTCTCGCTTGGCTGAAGGCTGGGCCAGGGACGCTGACGCCCACCGGAAGGGCGCCCATCCGCCTCCCAGCTAGCCCCCGTCTCCTCAGAGCAGCTCTGAGTCAGAGCCACTTAGAATACAGCTTCCCTCACCCCCCCCCCCCCCAATGTGGAGGCACTCGCTTCATTTCCTGACTTCGTTACCAGTTTTAGCCACCACGTCCAGTATCCCCTGTCAGTACACCCAAGAAACGTATGGTCTGTAATCACTGTCTTCTGAATAGCCCATATTTTTTAACACTTCGACACTGTAAAAAATATTACCCAGGATGGTCAGAAAAACTGAGTCCTGGTCAAGCAGATGTTCTTGCCAGTAGAAAGCAATTTTTTTTTTAAAGAACATAGCCCTAACCGGTTTGGCTCAGTGGATAGAGCGTTGGCCTACGGACTCAAGGGTCCCAGGTTCGATTCTGGTCAAGGGCATGTACCTTGGCTGCGGGCACACCCCCAGTAGGGAGTGTGTAGCAGGCAGCTGATCGATGTTTCTCTCTCATCGATGTTTCTAACTCTCTATCCCTCACCCTTCCTCTCTGTAAAATAATCAATAAAATATATATATATATTTTAAAAAGAACATAATAAACATCATTTGAAATAAAGCTCTATAGAAGGGATGATTCATAAACTACCAGCAATGTCTTTACATTTGGAAGTAAGAAGCATCCGCTTTAGAATGTCCCCTTCAAGTAAGATTCGTGAAAGACACCGGTTCTGGCAATCTCTGCTCAGACGCTGCCACCTGTTTGGAGAACCCCAGACACGAGTGCAACCAGTGAGAGCCGCAGCGAGTTGGCCACCATCTAATGTCGGTTGTGGATAAATGCTTGTCACAGGCACCACATGCTGTAAGACAAATTTAAAAGTGTAACATTCTTCCTGAGAGTGAGGTTTGAACACGAGCGTTCGGCATTAGAGTCTCGTTTTCTTTCCCAGTTACGGTGTGGACACCATTCTGTTTATCTCAGAGAACAGTCTGAATCAATAGGGTATTGAGCCCGGGGGGCGGGGGAGCGAGAGAAACGATGATGAATAAGGATGGCATTTCCAGGGAAACCAGCCAGAAGTCCTACTGCAAGTTGCAAGGCTCAGCTGCAATTTCACCCGATCAGGAGAATGTGTCTTTGTCAAGGACGATGCCAATGAGAGGGGCTGTGTCTAAGGCAAAAGGAAGGGGGGGCGGGTCAGTCAGGAGAAGGCCCTGGACAATCAAGTAAGACGGCGGAGGGTCAGAGCTGCTCACTGGCTGAACAACCCCCCTCCCCCCGCCCCCCCGCAAGTTGCTTCCCCGTGTGAACTGGGGACAACGGAAGTTTGTTGTGAGAATCAAATGAGATCGTGTGTGACCACCTTGGCACCGTATGTGACACATAGTAAGTGCTCAAGAAACGTGAGCTGCGGTAGAAATGCTGGGCACGAGGCCAGTGTGAGCCCCCAGGACAGTGAAGGAGAGTGCCCCTTCCTGAGGAAGGATCACAGTCAGCCCTAACCGCCAGGAGTCCCACTGGGGGGGAGGGGGGGGGATCAGGTTGGGGAATCCGAGGTGGGCTGGGGAGGGCCAGTCTGCATTTGGTTTATTACTGGTATCATTATTAACGTACTTTCATCCAAATTCACAGTGGCCTATGACTACGGCTAGCTAATTTTTATTTTAACAAGTCTACACTCTGCTTCTTAATTACAGGAGTCCCTGTCCCCGACTTCGAACATCTTAGTTTTCAGTCCTCAGGTACAATGCTGCCAACCGCCGTACCTGCCCCCCAGTAGCCAGACCTACCGGTCAGCCTATAGAACGCGCTGGAACTCACTTCCAACCCTCACCAGCCCTGTTCCACGTCCCCCTTACAGTGCTACCCACCAGGGCCCCGAGTCATAGACGTGAGTGCCCTTCTGAGAAGCAGGTTCGCACTTGACGAAAAGGCTCCCGGCTTGCCAATCTCCACAGGAAAAACACCTGGCTCTGCTGAACGTTTATTCTCTGTGCACATCTGAGGCCGGCTATCACGAATCTACAGTGGATGCACTCCCGCTACCCACTGGACGCCAGACACTTAGCTGCTGCTTTCAGATGCCTTATGCCATGTAATCCTCAGAAGAACCCCAGGAATCCCAATCATTAGCTTCGTATTTGAAATCGGCATGCTGGCACAGAGGGGTGACCAAGCGTGCCCCCGGTCACACATCTGGGAACTGGCAGGCCAAAAATGAGCTCAACAAATGACATCCACAAAAAGCGCTCTCGCCTTTTTTGTCCCATCTATGTTGACCCTCAATGACCCATTCCACAGAAAGCGACAAAGACGGAGGCTTGCCCGGCCTTGCTACACGGGCGTCCCTGCTGGGAGGCAAGAGTGTGCTGAGTTCTGACTCCCCCCCACACACCCCTCCTTGGCAGATACTCAGTCTTCGGCAATGTAATAAAGCCCTCTAAGCCTCTGTCACAGCCTCTTAACTGAGCTGCAACAACCATAATCAGTGTGCAGGGCGCATATGAGGGTTAAATGAGATAGTGACTGGGCAGTGCTTGGCACCTTGAAGAGCCGCTGTGATTCCATACACTGGATGGCAGGCTCCTTGCTGTATCTGGGCAAGTACACCAGACGGGTTGATACTACTAAGTCAGGCCACTTTAAGATTAAAAGTGTTCCAATTAGCTATCTAGGGCAGATTCTGGGCCACATCGGGATTCTATCATCCTGGGCTGTTGCCCCTCCCCACAAACTGGTGCCACTGGCCCATGGAGTGCCTTCTTCCATTATTGCTCCACCACCAAAGCCCAGCCTCTGCTTATACTCTGAGCTGGGTCCCCACCCATTCACCCTCACCCTTTACTCAGCAGTTAAAGAAGCCGGTACTGACATCCAGAAGGAAGGATGTTAGCACAGATGCCAGGGCAGACTCAACTGTGGCCATGTCTTAGGAAAGCGCAAAAGTCAACAACAGCATAGGCATTCACTCCAGAATATCAGGCCTGCTCCCCAGAAGGGTTCCTGCCTTCTCAGGCTGTGTGAAGTACAGAATAAATAGGACCCCATTTCTAAAGAATCGGTTCTACCTAAAGATTTGGGAATGGAATTAAATCAGTAAAGTCCTAACCCAAAATTTTTGTTTTTAAAATATTTTTATTCATTTCATAGAGGAAAGGAGAGGGAGAGATAGGAACATCAGTGATGAGAATCACTGATTAGCTGCCTCACACCTCTCCCCCCCGCCTCCCACTGGCGATCAAGCCTGGGACCCGGGCAAGTGCCCTGACCGGGAATTGCATGGTGGTTTCCTGGTCCATAGGTCAACACTCAACCTGTGAGCCACATCCACCAGGCCTAAAATTTTATTTTCCTATTAAAACAAATGTATTTTGGAACAGAATTCAGAATTAACTTAAAATACAAGGCTTCAGAAAATCATATTTTTGGAAGATCAATTTGGGCTAGGCCCCCAAGCCTCTAGATGTTTTCATGCGCACTCTCTGTGGCCTTTGAGAAAAGTCTGATGGAAAAGTTGTCAGCTTTTATCTTTTTAACGGTGTTCTTTAGTGAAGTGAAACCTGTTTCTGCTGACAAAGTCCTATCCAGGACCTTAAAATCACATAAACTCATGTCTCTGAAAGATTTAAGAATTATGCTGTTGGGGGTTCCTCTTAATATTAATCAGAGGGAAAGTTTGCAACAGACATCCGTCCTTAGATAGGTAACTGACCAATTTAAATATTTTGTGAAACTACATTTTCATGTAAAGTTGATCATTTCCAATTCTGTGTTACAGGATATTATCAACAGTTTCATTACAACTGTGTTCCTTTTAGTAGTTGCCATCTTGACAATCAAAGAAAAGGACCGGAGGCATTTATTCTATGTCGCAGGGGTAAGTACAGGCCTCTGTGACTCCATTGTAGTTGAGTATTTCACGACTCGTGAAAAAGGAAAACGGGCACACTCTCACTATTTCAATTACAGAACACCCTCACCACCATCCCTTCTCTTTCCTGCACCAAGAGCTTGAGCAGATGTGAAGTTACACAAATTCTAAGCTCATGAAAATCTTCATTCTAATTCCCATTATCCAAATAGGGATAAAAGCAAGTTGTTGAACCCCTTTTGAGAATCATATACACTATTTTTTTTTTAAACCATTGCAACAAGATATTCTTGTCTATAAATAGGACTTTGACTTTTTGGGCTGGACTAGAGAATATTTTAAAAGCTCATGAAAAGAATGATTGTAGGATGAGGGAGGAGGGAGTGCATTGTCAATAGTGAGTGACCCAGCCCATTCAGGCAGGTAGGCAGGCAGGAAGGAAGGAAGGAAGGAAGGAAGGAAGGGAGGGAGGGAGGGAGGAAGGGAAGGAGGGAGGGAGTCCAAGGGAGGAAATTACTTTTCAGCATCCAGCAAGTGCCCCACACAAAGCTAGGCTTGTTTGTCTGTTTTTTCCATTGCTTTTCAGAGAGAATGAAAGCGAGGGAGGGAGAAGGAGAGAGACACAGAGATACATCCATCGGTTGCCTCCCACATGTGCCCTGACACAACCCAGGACCAGGGATGGAACCTGCAACCCAGATACATGCCCTTGACCAGGAATCGAACCTGAGACCCTTCAGTGGGTGGACTGAAGCTCTAACCATTGAGCAACACAGGCCAAGGCCAAGGCTAGGCATGTTTTGATTCAATCTTGACACCTCTCATTTTTACAGATATGACACAGGCTGCGATAAACTGAAACTTGGATCCTCATATGAAGGGCACAAAACATGGCAGATTAAATGCTTAAAAGATGGTGGGGGGTGTGGGGAGGTGAGACTTCGTTTTAAGAGGTTAAACCGTGGGAAGAGAAATTAATCCAAAAAAAAAGGTTGAAGTTCTTTGACTTCATTCCATCAGTAAATATTTGCAAATCCCATTGGATTGTGCCAGGCCTGAACTCTATGTTGGGGATGGAATCCCTTCCCCCAGGGCAGTGGTCGGCAAACTCCTTAGTCAACAGAGCCAAATATCAACAGTACGATTGACATTTCTTTTGAAAGCCAAATTTTTTTTTAACTTAAACTTCTTCTAACGCCACTTCTTCAGAATAGACTCACCTAGGCCATGATATTTTGTAGAAGAGCCACACTCAAGGGGCCAAAGAGCCGCATGTGGCTCGAGAGCCATAGTTTGCCAACCATGGCCCCAGGGGAACTCACAGATTAGATGAGGCAAGAGCTGCCTAGGGAAAGTTCATTTAAGCAGCCAGGGATTACGTGAGAAGAGAGAAGCATGCAAGGCAGACAGGAGCTGGTCCCCATTTCCTAACTCGGCCACCAAGTCTTCTGCCGAGGGCCAGCAGCTGCTGGTGCCTGGTCTCCATAAATTCTCACCTGGATGGCAGGAGACCCCACCACCCCACACTAGTCCCCCTGTCTCCAGCCTGGGTCACTGGCCAGTCACCTCGCCATTCGGCAAGAGGGCTTTCTGAGTCCAATTCCCACCTCTCCTCTTGATAAAGTCCCACATCCAGCACCTCCCCAGACTCAACTCTGCCCCCTCACCCCCCAACCTCTCTAGAGGTCTCAGCAACGCCAGATTCCTCCAGAGACCTCAGCCCAGGGCCTGGAGTTCTCCTCCCAGCTGGTCCCCTTGGGAACCCCACCCTGCCCTTTCAAACTAAGCCCAAGAGTCCTGTCCACAAGGGGTCATCTCAGGACCCCAAGCCCACCTGGCCCCTCCTAAGTCCAGTGTCCTTCTCTGGGCCTTTCCTGGTGCCTCGTGAATCAGATGAGGTTGTGAGTGTCAGCAAAACCCACCATTTCCAAAATTCCTTTCCCTGGGAATGACAGGATGGGTCGCAGCAGGTAGGGGAGGGTTAGAGAGAAGATGGAGATAAGGTGGCTCCTGAGCTGCACAGTAACCCCACCTTTCCCTTCCGCCTATGGCCTTGTGTCCCACAGGCCCTGTGTCTCGCGGCTGCCATCGTGTGTCTTGTGGACGCGGCCCTGGTCACCAAGTTGGTGAGGCAAGCCATGAAAAGGGCCCTGGGCATGGAAGGCGGACCCACGGCACCCCCAGCTGGGGACGAATCCACCCAGCCACCCAAACCCAAGGCGAAGAAACCCAAACCCGAGCCGGAGAAACCCAAAACTGAGGCGGAGAAACCCAAACCCGAGCCGGAGAAACCCAAACCCGAGCCGGAGAAACCCAAACCCGAGCCGGAGAAGCCCAAACCCGAGCTGGAGAAGGTGCTCAGCCATGAGCGCTTGGAGGCGGCCACCGCGGGACCCTCGCTGCCAGAGGCTGCTGCTGCTCCCCCGCCCTGAGCTCCCACGCTGTCACCCATGGCGGCCCACATGTGACCATAAAGGCAGGGCCGCTGAGTCGGGAACACTTCTGCCTCCACGTGTCGCCTTGTGTCCGAGTCCAGTTGCCTCCCCCATCCACAACCCCTTTCCCAGGGCACCTCGGTCTGGGGGAGCCCTGGACCCTGCCCTGCAGCCAGCCAGCCAAGCCACACCCGACTGTGCGGGGAGGCGGGGCCCAGCGGTGGGCGTGGCAGTGGGCGTGGCTGGCTCCTGCATGGAGATGGAGGCGGGGCTCAGTTGGTGGGTGTGGTGTGGGGGCGTGGCTCCTGCATGGGGATGGAGGCGGGGCTCAGTTGGTGGGTGTGGTGGGGGGCGTGGCTCCTGCATGGGGATGGAGGTGGGGCTCAGTTGGTGGCTGTGGTGATGGGGGCGTGGCTCCTGCATGGGAGATGGGGGCGGGGCTCAGTTGGTGAGTGTGGTGGGAGCGTGGCTCCTGCATGGGGATGGAGGTGGGGCTCAGTTGGTGGGTGTGGTGGTGGGGGCGTGGCTCCTGCATGGGGATGGAGGTGGGGCTCAGTTGGTGGGTGTGGTGTGGGGGCGTGGCTCCTGCATGGGGATGGAGGTGGGGCTCAGTTGGTGGGTGTGGTGTGGGGGCGTGGCTCCTGCATGGGGATGGAGGTGGGGCTCAGTTGGTGGGTGTGGTGGTGGGGGCGTGGCTCCTGCATGGGGATGGAGGTGGGGCTCAGTTGGTGGGTGTGGTGGGGGGCGTGGCTCCTGCATGGGGGTGGAGGCGGGGCTCAGCTGGTGGGCGGGACGGTGGGCGGGACTGACGCGTGGGGGATGGGCCGGCCTGAATGGCTGGGCAGCCGGGCGGCACGGCCGGGTGAGGGGATGACCTTCCCAAGGTGCGCAGGGCGCGTGCAGCGGGCACCACGCGTTGGCTTCGCTGGTCTCTGGCCGTTGGCTGAGCGTGGCCTCTGAGCTGGTCGGTTGGCAGCCGGCTGGCTCCCGGCCAGGCCTGTCCGGGAACAGCGGGGGAACTTGGGCGGGCCGTGGGGAGCTGGAAGGGTCCACGCCAAGATGACAGAGAGAGCCAAAAGCAAAAAGCTCAAGCCGGGGGCCCCTCCTCCAGGCAAGAAAGAGCCTGAGCTGCCCCCGTTGGAGAAGGAAGAGGAGAAGCCGCCGCCGCCCCCGGTCAAATCCGTGCAGCCCAAGGACCAAGTGGGCACGAGGAAGGGATGTCGCCGCTACAGGTGGGAGCTCAAAGACAGCAACAGGGAGTTCTGGGTGATGGGGCACGCCGAGGTCAAGATCCTGAGCGTGGTGAGTCGGCCTGGAGAGAGGGAGGAGCGGGCTCCCGAGGAGGCTGCGGAGGAGCCGCGAGTCGGTGAGAGCCCCTGGCCTGTCTCCCAACAGGGCTGCCTGGTGGCTGCGCTCGTCATGTTCACGGGCACCGTGGTGCACCCGCTCCTGACACTCATCATCAGCATGGAGCTGTCCATCTTCGTCTTCTTCATCATCGTCTACACCTTGGCCCTCAACAGATACATGCCCTTCATCCTGTGGCCCATCACTGTAAGTGCGGGGCCGAGCCCAGGCCCGGGTGTCCGCAGAGACCGGCCGGCCTCCCCGCCTGCAGCCCGCATCGGTGCCAGGCGTGGGCTCAGCGCCTCTGGATGGGGCTGGGGTAGAGGCGGCTGAATTTAGGTGGGAAAGGCTCAGGAAAAAGGCCCACCTTGGGGGAAGGAGGCTCTTACCCACCTGCTGGTCAAACCCCAAGGTCTTGGCTCTTGGGAGGGTTTGCTCTACTTGGGAGGAGGGGAGGTGTGGCCACTACCTGCTCTTCCCAAGCCCTGACTGGGGAGGGCACCCAGAAGATACCCCATCCCCTGAACTCAGAAAAACAATCTTCCCACAAGTTGGTCAAATAAAATGAGAATTTTTAAAATATATATATTTCATTGATTTTTTACAGAGAGGAAGGGAAATAGAGAGTTAGAAACATCGATGAGAGAGAAACATTGATCACCTGCCTCTTGCACACGCCCCACTGGGAATGTGCCACAACCCAGGTACATGCCCTTGACTCCTCGGAATCCAACCTGGGACCTTCCAGTCCGCAGGCTGACGCTGTTTCCACCGAGCCAAACCCAGTCAGGGCTAAAATGAGAATTTTTAAAAAAATTACTTATAAAACAGCCTAAGATCTCCCAGTGACTCTCCCTGTAAAAGGTGTTTCACCCAGAAAGAGGTTCACTGGCCTAGGACTGGACAAGTCACCCAGCCCCTTCGAGCCTCCATCCCACCCCCCCACCCCATCTGTAACGGGAGGGCAGTAACGCTCGCTGCTGTGATTGTCCCTGAGGAGTCGTGTGTGTGACGGTGTGCCCGAGGACCGGGGGCCTGAATGCCTGCCGGTGCCCATGTGACCACAGAGCACAGACCTAACCCCCGACCCCAGGCCCTCAGTCACTGCACATGCCCAGCGCGCCTCCAGTCCTGTGCCCCTGCTTCCCTCACTTCCCTCACTTTCCACACACAGCGGGCTCGGAGCGGCCAGGTACTGGCCTCCAGGTAACTCAGCCAGGAAGTAGCACAAAACCAACCACCACAACAAAAGCCCAAGCTTTGTCAGTAGCATCTGAGTCCTTCGCTGCACTCTGCCCTGCCACCTTGTTAAAAGTTATTAGGGTCCAGGGACCCACGGGTCTCAGTGAGGTATGTGGGGGCCCTCAGTCTAGAGAGGAAGGAGGAGAGGGCCAATAAGGCTCTTGGGAGAAGCAGAGGACAGAGAAGATGGACACGCAGAGAACAAGTTCCCAGCCAAGGAGCTTGAGAGAAGACACTGTTATTGGAGCTCCAGCAAGATGAGAGATCAGAAGCCTGGAAACCCTCCTGCTGCTGCACTTGCCCCAAAACTAAGGGGAATGTAACCACTATTGCTTTAACTGAATGGAGGGAGAGAGGGAGAGAGAGAGAGAGAGAGAGAGAGAGAGAGAGAGAGAGAGAGAGAGAGAGAGAGAGAGAGGACACAGGCGTCAGAAATGGAGGACGGAGCAGTGACCGAACAAGCCGCTGAAGTTGGTGGGAGCGGCTCACGAGGTGTTACCCTGGGAGTCGCCGCTCTGTTGACTAATGAGTTTGCCAACCACTGACCTAGACTCTCGATTCCAATAATTAAAGGCCATTGTTGGTCCTTGTGATTAAACCCCTAGTCCAGTGGACGGCAAACTTATTAGTCAACAGAGCCGCAGTTGGCTGACCACTGCCCTAGGAGTGTGGGTTTTCCTCCATTCTTACGTTCGGTGACGGGGCGCTGGTCCCAAGTAAAGTGGGCTGTAGAGCCGAGAGCCCGGCCTGAAGCCAGCACGCTGCAGGCCACAGCGCACGCTTCGGGGAAGGACAGAGAGGACACCTCTTCCCACGCAGAGAAACAAGAAAGCGTGCCTGTCCAGCTGGCCTGGCTCCGTGGTTGAACATCAACCTATGAACCAGGAGGTCAAGGTCCCAGTCCCAGTCAGGGCACATCCCAAGCTGTATCTCTCTCTCTCTTCCTTCCTCTCTGAAATCAATAAAAATATATTTTAAAAAAACAAGCAAAAAACCATGCTCATCTCTGCTTGAGCTTAGAGTGGAATAAACAACAACAAAAAAAATACCACCTTGAACAATCAGAAAGGATATATGCAACCCTATGTTCACAGCAGCACAATTTGCAGTGGCTAAGGTTTGGAAACAGCCTCAGTGCCCATCAGCAGGTGGGTGGGTTAAATAACGGTGGTGCACCTACACAATGGAATGCCACGCTGCTGTAAAAAAAGGAGGAGCGCTTACCATTTGTGACAGCATGGATGGACCTGGAGAGCATCATGCTGAGCGAAACAAGCCAGGCAGAGAAAGAAAGATCACATGACCTCACTCATTTGTGGAATATAATGAACAACATAAACTAGAAACCTTAGAGAATGAAATGCCTGAGAATGACAACTGGTCCCACTTTTATGATATTCAGATGACGTCCATGGAACTGCTGACAGATTAAACACAAACTCACAAAACCTAAAGACAGATTCTCAGAAAGGTGGGCATAGGGGACCGGGGTCTTGTCAAACAGGAACTCACAGTTCAAAACTACAAAGCATCTTAGTTTAAAATCCCCACGAGTAAGAACAAAGAATCTGCAAATATAACAAACAGGAGGATTAGAACACTGAAAAGATAACCGAAGTGTTGTCAGAAAATAGGAAATATACTTAAAATTATTAAAGACGTAAATAAAATCATTGAGAATGAGACATGATGACAGAAAAGAGATCTTTTTAAATTTTTTTAAAAATTGATTTGAGTCCTGGCTGGTTTGGCTCGGTGGACAGAGCGTCGGCCTGTGGACTGAAGAGTCCCGGGTTCGATTCCGGTCAGGGACACATGCCTGGGTCACGGCTCGATCCCCAGTGGGGGTCGTGCGGAAGGCAGCCTATCGGTGACTCTCTCTCGTCATTGATGTTTCTTTCTATCTCTTTTTCCCTCTCCTCTTCTCTCTGAAATCAATAAAATTACTGTTTAAATATATTTTATTGATTTTTTTACAGAGAGGAAGGGAGAGGGACAGACAGCTAGAAACATGGATGAGAGAAACATCGATCAGCTGCCTGCACACCCCTTACTGGGGACGTGCCCGCAACCAAGGTACATGCCCTTGACCGGAATCGAACCCAGGACCCTTCAGTCCACAGGCTGACGCTCTATCCACTAAGCCAAACCGATTTCGGCAATAAAATTATTTTTTTTTAAAAGTAGATTTGAGAGACGTAGATTTGTTGTTCCACTAATTTATGCATTCGTTGGTCGATTCTTGTATGTGCCCTGACCAGGACTGAACCCGCAATCTTGGTGATTGGGCTGATGCTCCAACCAACTAAGCAACCTGGTCAGGACTAGACAGATCTTTTTATATATATATATATATAATATTATATATAATATATAATTATTGATTTTTTACAGAGCAGAAGGGAGAGGGATAGAAAGTCAGAAACATCGATGAGAGAGAGACATCGATCAACCGCCTCTTGCACGCCCCTACTGGGGATGTGCCCGCAGCCAAGGCACACGCCCTTGCCGGAATCGAACCTGGGACCCTTCAGTCCGCAGTCCGACGCTCTATCCACTGAGCCAAACCGGTCTCGGCCAGATCTTTTTTAAAGTACAAAATATAATGTCTAAAAGAAGTTGTTAAAAATATAAATAAAAAATGAAATAAAAAATATATATATATAATGTCTAGAATTAAACACATATTTCCATATTGTTCATATGGAAAATAACACAGTAATTAATAAACAATAATACAAGGATAAACTGTTTTGCATACTCACACTATAAACCTACTTTTGCCTCACCCTGTATAGTTATTGACGTAAAACTGCCAATGGATGGGTCAAAAAGCATATCAAACAAAGCTGGAGAGTTAGTGGATTAAAAGATATGGGGAAATGATAGCACTGAGAGATAAAGAGAAAAATATGAAAGAAGTTGAGAAAGAGAATATGGAACGAGAAGCCCATCATAAGCCTCACAGGGACTCCAGAAGAGACTCAAGAGAATGGGGGAGGGGAAGTGGCCACGAAGACCACACAGTCCACATTCCTGGCCACATTCCTTGCTGGCTGCAGAGGGAACAGCACAGACCTTGTTCTCAGAGAATTATGGCTGTAATGGTTGTGTGTCTCGGCCTGTCTGGTGGCTCCCTAGGGGGTTGGCTTTGTTACATCTGTCTCAGAGCTTTCTCAGAGCTCAGGTAGCCTCCTGGATGGAATTTTCCAAAAGCATTTAAAGGCAAATACACTAACTAACCACAGCCACCGGGGACACGGGGAAACACAGGAAGCAAGCAGTAGACAAACCAGAAACTTGGGAAGGAAGAGGTTGAGGAAGGAGATACACGGGGGAATAAGAGCTTTGAGAAGCTTCCTCTATACCAGGGAATCGAGAAGGCCATGCCTGGGGCTGGATGCATCTCAGAAAAAACCCTAGGCTATCACCTGGGGCTGATCGTTAGCCTCTGCACATGCAACAAGGGAAAACTAAGAGCTGCAAACAGCCTGGATAAGCATTGAAGGAGTGCCCCAACACAGCCAATCTGCAAAGACTGGTAGAGTACTTTTCTTTGTTTGCTTTAAGATATGTAAGGAAATGTCTGTCAAATCATGATCTGATATTTAGTCTACTGAAACAGAAACTTCAGTGGCCACACAAGAATAATACTATTACAGCTTTTCAAAAAATAGTTCAGAAAAAGTCACGAAACATACAAATGACTGCAACTCACAACAAGCAGCAACAACTAACCTGGGGAGGACGGATTCTATTCTACATTATAATATTCATAATGACCAGTTTTCAAAGAATCACAAGGCATGGGGGGGAAGTATGGCCCATTCACAGAAAAAAAAATTAATAGACAATCCCTGAAGATGCCCAGATATTGGATTTACTACACAAAGACTTTCCATTAACTGTCTTAAAAATTCTCAAAGAATTAAAAGGAAAGCAAAAGAATAATTCTTGAACAAAAAGGAAAGAAAAATTACAAAAAGGAACCAAACAAATTCTAGAGCTGAAAAGTAGTATAGCTGAAATGAAAAATTCACTAGAATGGCTGAACAACACATTGAGCAGGCAGAAGAGTGAATCAGGGAACTGGGAAAATAGATCAATTAAGATTATCCAGTGTGAGGAACAGAAAGAAAAAAAGGATAAAGAAAAAAATGAACAGACCCTAAGAGACCTTTGGAACACCATCAAGCATACTAACATGCAGAGTCCCATAAGAAGAGAGAAAAAGGGGCTGAAATATTTGAAGAAATAATGCCCAAAACTTTCCAAATTTGGTAAAAGGCATAAACCTCCACATCCAAAAAGTACCAAGTAGAATAAGTTCAAAGTGATCCACACTAAGAAATATTATAATCAAACTGTCCAAAGACAAAGAGAAATTCTCAAGAGAGAAGCATCTCATCTCATACAAGGAACCCTTAACAAGATTAAGAGCCAATTTCTCATCAGAAACCATAAAGGCAGTGGAATGATATAAAGTCCTGAAAGAAGAAAAAAACTGTCAACCAAGAATTATCTCTTTCAAAGTTACTATCTGTTATGAATTGCATCCTCCTACAATAGGTTGAAGTCCAAACTCCCAGTACCTGTCAATGTGACTTTATTTGGAAAAAAAGATCTTTGTAGGTGATCAAATTAAGATAAGGCCAGTGGTTGAACCTCAACCTATGAACCAGAGGTCACAGTTTGATTCCCGGTCACAGCACGTGCCTGGGATGCAGGCTTGACCCCCAGGGGCAGGAGGCAACTGATCAATGATTCTCTCTCATCATTGATGTTTCTATCTCTCCCTCTCCCTCCTCTCTGAAATCAATGAAATATATATATATATATATATTTTTTTTTAAAGATGAGGTTATTAGAATGGGCCCTAGTCCAAAATGACTAGTCTATATAATAAAAGCCTAAGCGACCCTTACAGCAGAACAACCGGAACAACCAGTTGCTATGATGTGCACTGACCACCAGGGGGCAGACACTCAATGCAGGAGCTGCCCCTGGGTGGTTAGTTCCCACAGAGGGAGCACTGCTCAGCCAGAAGCCAGGCTCAGGGCTGAAGAGAGCAGCAGAGGTGGCAGGAGCCTTTCCCGCCTCCCCAGCAGTGCTAAGGAGCAGCGAGCCGAGGAGTAAGGAGCAGCGAGCAGGTGGGTGGTAAGGAGCGAGGGGTCCTCACTGCGAGAAGGTGTAGGCTGGGCTGAGGGACCTCCCCCCGCCCCCCCAGTGCACAGTTTCTTTATAAAAAGGAGAAATTTGGACACAAAGACAAACATATACAGAAGGAAGATGATGTGAAGAGACACAGGAATAAGATCAGAATGCCTGAAGATAAAAGAGAGGCCTAGAACTAGCACCTTCAGAGGAAGGATGGCCCTGCCAACACCTTAATTTTGGACCTCTGGCCTCCAGAACTGATACAATAAATTTATGTTGTTCTACGCCAAGACCGGTTTGGCTCAGTGGATAGAGCGTCGGACTGTGGACTGAAGGGTCCCGGGTTTCATTCCGGTCAAGGGCATGTACCTTGGCTGCGGGCACATCCCCACTAGGGGGTGTGCAAGAGGCAGCTAATCGATGTTTCTGACTTTCTATCCCTCTCCCTTCTGCTCTGTAAAAAATCAATAAAATATCTTTTTTTAAAAAATTTATGTTGTCCTAAGCCACTCAGTTGGTGTTACTTTGTTATGGAAACCCTGGAAATGAATATCCTCCCAAACTGAAATTACCTTTCAAAATTTGTCATTCAAAAATGAAGGAGAGGAGAACCAAGATGGCGGCATATGTAAAACACCTATCTTGCCGTCATACTCAACAATTTTAATACTACAAGTTAACGAAAGAACAAACACCTTCCAGAATCACCAGAAAGCTCGCCGAGTGAAAATTCCACAAATAAAAGTGAAGATAAGACACTGTGACTCGGAGGAGCGGCGGCAGACAGCATTGAAAGATTTGCGTGGAGGGAGGATTGGAGCGCACGCCAGCGGATAAGGCGGGTGGCTGGAAACCGGCCAGTTTTCTCGAACAGGGAGACAAAGACGTCCCACTGGACTGATTCTCCAGCTCTGGGCAAAGTCCAGGGAACCCACTATCATACCGGGTGAAAACTGGACAGTGGGAGGGCACGCCAAAGCTCGGGTGCTGCAGGGTTTCCCGGCTTGTGGAGAAGGGAGCTTGCACGAACGGCTCGGCTGCGTGACCGCACAGAGAGCGCTCTGCGACTTGCTTTCTCATTCGGAAAACCGTCAGACTGCTTTGTTTTACGACCCTGGGTGAGACATTGAGCGTGCAGACTCATTTTGGGAGAGTCTGAATTCCCCGGCAGCTGGTGGAGCTCCACAGCGGCTCTCTCTCAGAGGTGCTGGCAGCCATTGCCCCCGGCGCAGGGTCCCTGGGGCCGCACAGGGCGGAGCTAACGCTGTCTGCTTGGCCCGGAGACTCCGCCCATCCAACCCGAGCACAGCTGAGCTTCACAGACAATTGGCCTGGAGGTCAACCCTCCAAGTGCTAACAACGATTAACTGAGCTTAACTTCAGCAAGACTGTGCAACCCATATCCACCTCAGGTAACCGGGGAGGCTGAGCCACTGTCCCTAGTAGGAAGTCTACCACACAAAGCTAATTGACCAACTCAGGGAAGCAGCCACCATGCAGAGACATGGAAAGAAATCAAATGTGAAAGAAATGGAGGAAAAAAAACAACTGGACATGGAATTCAAAACCACGGTTATAGGATTTTTCAAGAGGATCCAACAAAAGGTCGAGGCCTATAAGGAAATAAGCAAGACCGACAAGGAAATGAATGAGTCCTACAAGGAAATGAACGAGACCTTCAAGGAAATGATCAAGACCAATGTGGAAATGAAGGAGACCCTCAAGGATATAAAGGAGACTCTCAAGGATATGAAAAAGGACCAACCAGAAATTAAGCATACACTGACTGAAATAAAAAATATTATACAAAGACCTAAAAGTGCTCTGGAGCACCCCAAGAACCAAGTTAAAGATTTGAAATACAAAGACGTAAAATCCACTCAGCTGAAAAAGCAAGAAACCAAAAAAAATCCAAAAAATTGAAAATACTGTAAGGGGCCTCTGGGACAAACTCAAGCATACCAACATCTGAATTATAGGAGTGCCAGAAAAAGAGAGAGAGCAAGACAATGAAAACCTATTTGAAGAAATAGTGACTGAAAACTTCCCCCACCTGGTGAAAGAAATTGACTTAGGAGTGCAAGAAGCGCACCGAACCCCAATATATAGGAACCCTAAGAGGACCACACCAAGACACATCATAAATAAAATGCCAAGAGCAAAAGACAAAGAGAGAATATTAAAAGCAGCAAGAGAGAAACAGTTGGTTACCTTTAAGGGAGCACCCATACGATTGTCAGCAGATTTCTCAACAGAAACGATGCAGGCCAGACGGGAGTGGCAAGAAATATTCAAAGTGATGAACAGCAAGAATCTACAACCAAGATTACTCTATCCAGCAAAGCTATCATGCAGAATTGAAAGTCAGATGAAGTGCTTCGCAGATAAGAAAAAGCTAAAGGAGTTCATCACCACCAAACCAATACTATATGAAATGCTGAAAGATATTCTTTAAGAGGAGGAAGAAGAAAAAGATAAAAGTGTAAATTAGGAACAACAAATACACATCTATCAACAAATGAATCTAAAAATCAAGTGAATTAATAAGCTGATGAACAGAATAAACTGGTGAATGTAACAGAATCCCGGACATAGAGAGGGAATGGACTGACAACACTTGGGGAGAAAGGGGGTGTGGGAAGTGCAGCAAGAGACTGGACAAAAATCATGCAACTATGGGAGAGGACAGTGGAGGGGGGTGAGGGCGGAGGGTGGGATGGGTACCAGGTGGAGGGGAACTATAGGGGGGGAAAAAGGGAACAATGTAATTAATATACTGAACAATAAAGATAAATAAATAAATAAATAAATAAATAAATAAATAAAACGAAGGAGAAGGAATTTGTAGGAATTTGTTACTAGTAAACATGTCCTAAAAAAAATTCTAAAGAGAGTCCTTCAGGCCAAAATGAGAGGACACTGCATAGTAACTTGAAGCCACAAAACAAAGGCCACCAGTATAGGTAACTATGTAGGTAACTATAAAAGCCAGTATTATCGTACTTTTATTTGTAACTCCTCTCTTCTGATATAATTTAAAATACAAGTGCATAAAACAATAATTATAAATCTACATTAATGGGTCACAATGTATAAAGATATAATTTGTGACAACAACAAAAAGAATTTTTGTGTGGTATTGAAACTTAACTTGGTATCAATTCAAATTAGAGTGTTATAAATTTAAGTACTATAACCCCAAGGAAATTATATATGTACTAGAGGCCTGGAGCACAAAATTCATGCACGGGGGTGGCAGGTGTCCCTCAGCCCAGCCAAGGGACCCTTCGAGGGATGTCTGACTGCCCATTTAGGCCCAATCCCAAGCAGTTAGACATCCCTCTCACAATCCAGGATTGCTGGCTCCCAACTGCTCCCCTGCCTGTCTTCCTGATTGCCCCTAACTGCTTCTGCCTGACAGCCTGATCACCCCTTAAACCACTCCCCTGCCAGCCTGATTGATGTCTAACTGCTCACCTGCCAGCCTGTTTGCCCTAAACTTCCCTCCTCTGCCAGCCTGATCACCCCTAACTACCCTCCCCTGCAGGCTTGATTGCCCCCAACTGCCCTCCCTTGCAGACCTGGTTTCGCCCAACAACCCTCCCCTGCTGGCCTGCTATCCCACAATTGCCCTCCGTTACAGGCCTGATCCCTCCCAACTACCCTCCCCTGCTAACCATCTTGTGTGTTGGAGTGATGGTCAATCTGCAAATTACTCTTTTATTAGATAGGCTAGAGGCCTCGTGCACGGGTGAGGGCCAGCTGGTTTGCCCTGAAGAGTGTCCCAGATCAGGGTGGGGGTTCCCTTGGATCGTGGGGCAGTGTGGGTGAAGGGCCTGTGGTGGTTTGCAGGCCAGCCATGCCCTTCAGCGACCCAAGCAGAGGCCCTGTATCTGGCATTTATTTAACTTCTACAATTGAAACTTTGTAGCCTGGAGTGGAGCCAAGCCTCCTGCTTGCTCCGTGGCCACAGCCATTTCTGTTGGGATTTATTTATCTTCTATAATTGAAACTTTTAGCATTGAGGGGAGGCCTGGGCCGGCCAGGGTGTGTGGAAAGCTTGGCTTCCTCCGTCACTGGAGAAACCCAAGCCTCCCTCTTGCTCTCTCTTGTGGCCATAGCCATCGTGGTTAGGGTTAATTTGCATACTTGCTCCTGATTGGATGGTGGGCATGGCCTGTGGGTGTAGTGGTGGTATGGTCAATTTGCATGTTACTCTTTTATTAGATGGGGCATGTATATGTAAGTTATATATGTGTATATATAAATTTGGTACATTACAAAAACTTAAGGATTATAAGGAGGCAGTAATGGTGGAACTGAGCAACAACAAAAAGATATGATATAGAGAAAATAGCAAAGTAAATCCTGTCAGTAATTGTTTTTAATCTACATAGATTAAACTCTCCAAAAAAAAAGGCATAGATTATCATAATAGATTTAAAAATCCATAATCCCACTATATTAGAATCTCAAGAGACTTATTTTAGATCTACAATCTAAATCTTAGATGCAAATAGGTTGAAAATGAAAAAAACTCCATGCAGTTACCAAAAAAGATCTGAGGTGGCAATATCAATATCAGATTTAATGAAAGATGTAAAGTCTCAAAGAGGTACCAAGAGATACAGCTAGACACGTCACAGAGGCACTGCTGATGACCAGGGACAAAGGAAAATTTAGAATCAAACCGAGAGAAAAGGCAATTTACCTTTAAAAAAATTCTCAAACTATTAGGTTAACTTCATATTTTCCAACACCAATGACAATGGCTAGCAGATAATAAAATAATTTATTTGAAGGACTGAGGTACAAAGAATAAAATAAAGACACTTTTAGACAAAGAACAAAAAGTATTTATATTCACCGACCTTCACTGAAAAAACTCCTAAAAGGTGTGCTTCAGGGAGAAGGACATTCCTGTGCTCTTCAGTGACTGAACATTGGCCCAGGAACCAGGAGGGCGTGGTTCACTTCCAGGTCAGGGCACAGGCCTAGGCTGTGGGCTGATCCCTCGTAGGGGGCACGCAGGAAGCAGCCAATCAATGATTCTCTCGCATCATTGATGTTTCTATCTCTCACTCTCCTTTCCTCTCTGAAATAAATAAAAATACATTTTTTTAAAAAATAAAAAGAAACAATAAGCAAAGAACCTAGTAAGCTTGTGAACTGACTTAAATGAACGTTAAGACAGGTTTTTAAAAATATATATTAAAAGCTTATTTGGGGGAGAGAACACTAACTAGCTGAAACTAAGCAATAGCAACACAATAACATATAAGATGGCAGTTGTTGTTATATGATAAGAATGATAAGTCCTTGATTGGGGGGGAAGGGGATTTGGTAATAAAAGAAACATTAGCATATTAAAACCCTATACTGTAGTAGAGACCCGGTGCACAAACTCGTGCATGGATGAGGTCCAGTGGCCTGCCCCAACTGGGCAGATCAGGGCAGGCTGGCTGGGGGAAAGAGCCACAGTTGGTGGACTGGCCCCACCTCTGATCAAGATGGTGAGAGTCAATCAGAGGTGAGACCAATGGGGGGGGAAGAGGCTGTAGGCAGTTGGCCAGCTGGTCCCGCCCTCTGATCGAACTCCCGGTCAAAGGGACAATTTGCATATTAGCCTTGTATTATATACTAGTGGCCTGGTGCACGAAATTCATGCCTGAAGGGGGGTTCCCTCAGCCCACCCTCTCCAATCAGGAACCCCTTTGGGGATGTCTGACTGTTGGCACTCTGACTGTTGGCAGTCGGACATCCCTCTTGCAATCTAGGACCACTGGCTCCTAACTGCTCACTGGCCTGCCTGCCTGATCGCCCCTAACCACCTCTGCCTGCCTGATCAACCCTAACCACCTCTGCCTGCCTGCCTGATCACCCCCTAACTGCTCCCCTACCAGCCTGATTGCCCCTAAGTGCTCCCCTGCTGGTCTGATTGCCCCAAACTGCCTCTGCCTTGCCCCACACGTGGGACCCAGGCTTCCCTCCCTCTGGCCAGCTATAGGCACCCAGGACCCAGACCAGCTTCACTCAGTCCGACCGCAGCCACAGCCACAGGCAGCTGCAGGCACCCAGGACCACAGGGCACGTGGCTTGTCCCTCTCCTGGGCCACAGGCCCAGGTGCAGCTGCTGCGCCCAGGGCTGTGAGGCGGCTTGTCCCTCTCCTGGGCCAGTGAGGCAGACACGGCTGTTGGCATCCGGACCGTGGAGTGGGTGGCTTGTCCCTCTCCCAGTCTGTATCCTGTCTGGTCCTCATTCCTCTCTCCAGTGTTGAGTGTCTGAGCCGTTATGGCATGATGGCATGAAGGTGTGATGAATATTTGCATATTAGCTCTTCATTATATAGGATTTTAACTTGTCACAGTCTATCTTCAAGTGGATATTTTACCACTTCACATCTTGTATAGAAACTTCACTGTAACAAAATTTCATTTTTCCCAGGCAATCTTTGTGTTATTGTTGTCATGTATTTTACTTATACAGATGTTATAAAACTGACATTACATTATTATGTGTTTAAATAGTTATGGTAATTACCTTTAAATATATTTCAATAATAAGAAACTTCTATTATATTTTTCCTATGCATATAATGTATTTGGTGTTTTCCATTTCTTGGTATAGATCACTATTTGTATCTGGTAAAATTTTATTTCTGCTTGCAGGACTTCTTTTAACATTTCTTAAACTACAAACCTGCTGATGATTTAAAAAAACTCAATCTTTTACACATAAAAATATTTTTAACTATTTCTAAAATAGTTAAAATATATTTTGACTATTTTAAACTATTTTAAAAATATTTTCACTCAGTCTAGAATTATAAATTGAGAGGATTTCCCCCCTTGTGAGTACTTTAATGATGTTGCTCTACTATCTTCTCCCTTCCACTGTTCCTGATGAGAAACCTTTTGTAATCTTTATGTTTATTCCTGTGTATAATGTGTCTTTTTTGTTCTGACTGCAGCCCGGCCCGGCACCCGGCCATCACAGGGCCTGCAATTGATGGATTTTTTAAAATCTTATTTCAGATCGGAAAGGACAGGGAGAGAGGGACAGAGCATCAGTGATGAGGCAGGGGAAGCTGCTTCTTGGTTTTGCTCGGGCGCCTCCTCCGGGGATTTGTGTCGAAGTCTCTGTCGGACACGCCCATACTCGTGGGGAATTCGTCCTGCACGTAGTGGGGCTTTTGTGTACCGGCTTCCTCAGCACCCGGCCCACAGGCGTCCCAGGTGTCGGCTTTCAGCTCCTCCTGAGTCAGCCGAGGCCCGGGCTCGCTTTCGCCTCTGAGCTCCCCTCCGTCCCCCGGGTTCTGGACGGCACAGGGCGGGAGGCCCGGGTCGGAACCGGCGCCGGGGATGGCGACCGGGGTCCTTCGCCGGTGCTCGGGCCGGTGCTCAGGCCGAGTGTGGCTCCGGTCCGGGTCACAGCCTGCCCGGGCGCCCAGACCGTCACCGCCCCGCGCGGGCGGGCAGTGAGCCCCGCTCCAGGGCCTGCTCTGGGGGACTCTGGTCCGTTACCCGGGAGCGGGGCCGGCACGCCGGGCGGGGTCGGGACCTGGGTCCGCAGATGGTCCGGTCCGGTGCCTTTCTGGCCCAGGGAGCCGTCCCCGCTGTGTGTCAGTCTCCTTTCCCCCTCCTCTCCCGCACGCCCCGCCGCGGCGGCCGGGTGTGGGGCTCGCTCCCCTCCGCCGCCCTCCCCAGCCTCAGGCCCGGGCGTAGACTTGGCGCATCACCACCCGCAGGCGGCATCGCTGACAAGCCCACCGGGCACAGCAGGGGTGAGGAGCTGCGGGCAGAGACGCACCTGGATTCACCTCCTGACCCCGACACTCTCCAGCCACGTGACCTCAGGCACAGATCTCACCGGCTGCTCCGCGACTCAGGGGGGTTCATGTTCTCAGGGCGCCTGGCTCTCCCCTTCTGTGTCCTCGCCTCCCTCAGCCGCCTGGCCTGGCCTAACCCCAGGGCGGGAAAGGGCCTCTGGGGCCAGGCCCTGCCCGGCCCTGGGCACCCGGAAGCCATCACAGGCCCTTCGATCCAACCAATAGGGCCCACCCGCAGCCACCTATTGCCCTGTGATTGGCTTGTGGGCGTGGCTTATTGGGTGTAGCAAAGGTATGGTCAATTTGCATATTACTCTTTTATTACATAGGAAGATTCTGCTGAAGAACAGAATTTCAGGATATATAACATCAAACCTGTTGAAGGGAAAGGGTAAAGTACAAGGAAAAAAGAAATACGTGTGATTTATGTTAATGAGAAAAATAAAGTAAAATGGTAGACATATATCTAAATATATCAGAAATAATGACAAATATAAATGGACTATATTCTTCATTTAAAAGACAGAGGGTTCTAAGAACAGATTTCCTAAAAACCCAGCAATATACCTAATTACAAGGCATGTGGAGAAAGATTATAAGAGACGAGGGGAAATAATAAAGAGAAAAATACTAAAAAAAAGATGGCATAACTTTAATACCGTATTATATCAATTTTATGTTTTTAAAAAGGCATATAAAGATGAACATTACCTATAGCAATTCTGAACTTGTGTGCACCTAACAATATAGAAAGGAAAAAAAGACAAAAATGGGCTTCATTATAATGAAAAATTTGTGAATAACAACCACAGTGCCAGATTTTAACATCCCTCCCTAAGTAATTGCTAGCTTGATCCATTGACATATAGAACATATGGAATCCTACACCAAACAGTAACAGGTTACATATTCTTTTCAAGCACACTTGAAACAATGATTAAAATTATATCCTTAGTAAGGCCACAAAGCAAATGTAAACAAATAACAAGGAATTGATATAATACAGACCACATTCTCTAATTTCAATGCACTAACTAGAAATGAATCAGTAAAATTTAACTAAATCCCGATGTGTTTGGGGGTGGGTAATTTAATGTTTTCCCTAAACATATGGGGATTTAGTTATATATAGTATTTGTAAATACTACTGTAGAATGCAGCTAAATAATCTAATTTTAAATCTATATAATTAGAGAAGACTGAAAATTAACATTTAAGTATCTTCTCAAGAAGTTACCAAAAAAATGGAATTAAGAAGGCAATGCCAAAGATAAGAGCTAAAATCAGTAACTTTGGAAAGACTAATAGATCTCAAGTTTTTCTTGAGGTCTTTAAAAAAAGGCGGGGGAGAAAATGTTAGTCTGAAGATCAAGAGCATTTAAAGATCACAGGGGAAATGTAAACTTCCATGCCAATAAATTGGAAAGTTTAGACAGATAATTTCCTGGAAAAAAATATAACTTACAAAAATTAACACAAAAAGAAATGGAAAAATAAGTTATAAAATAATTCACCCATGTTTTCATCTGGCACTTGTTTAAACTGTTTGTAATTAAACCTTTCGATTCATCTGGAGCCATTTTGCTCTCTGGTGTGAACCATGGCTCTAGCTTTAAACCCTGATGGCTGTCTTATCATTTGATTTATCCATTCACCGAACAGTACATGTTTCCTACTCCGCTCTGAAATGGCATTTTTGTTAAAATACTAAATCACCTTTGCAGGGTACATTTCTGGACTTTATATTCAGTTTCATTGGTCTGTCCCTCTCTCTCTCTCTTTTTTTTCTAAAGGCTTTATAATATGTTGTACTACATGGTGGGACTTTGATCTTAAAACCAAACAGTATAAGGTAAGTAAACTATAGGCTTATTTATTTTCATGTAGCCATAAAATCCTCAATAAAATATTAGCAAACTGAATCCAGTATCATACTAGCATAAGCAAGCAATACCGCATGATCAAGCAGGGCGTGTGCCAGGCATGTAACGGTGGCTTATTTGTCAAACTTCTACTAACATAATTTGCCATCTTTCATTTAAAGGAGAAAACCATTTCACCATCTCCGAAGCTGCTGGAAAACTATTTAGTAATATTCAATACTTCTTTTTAGAAATCTCTTACCAAACTAGGGGGAAAAGGGAACTTCCTTATTTTAATAATAGGCATCTACCCAAACTTACAATAAACATTTCCTTTCATGGTAAAACTTGAAAAGCATTTCCTGAGATGACTACTGTCCCCATTTCTATTCAACATTCTGCTGGAGATCTGAGTCAGTGCTCTGTGACAAGAAAAACAAAGGTATATGGATTGGGAAGGGGTGGAATCTAGCATTACTCATACAGCATTGGATTCTCTACACAGAACATCCAAGAGCTTCTACAGTCAAAATGCAAGAATTGATCCGAGGTCCTTGAGGTTCCTAGAGACAAAAACAATAGTGTTCCTGACTACCAGCAACAAACACTGAGAAAACAAACATTTTAAACAACAGACTACTGGGTGTCTGAGAATAAAACTGTTCAAAGATGTGTATGACTTTGTGTAGAGATTATAATGCTTCCTTAGTGGACACAAAAGAGAATCCTAAAAATATGGAGAAATACACCACACACATTCACAGATGCAAAGAGTTACCGTCACAAAGATGGCAGTTTACTTCCAAAGTAATCTGTCGATTAAAGGAGACTTCATCCTGTCAGAGGTTGTTCCTGGGGCTTTACAGGGAGATCTGAAAGTCTTATGGGAGAATTAAAAGAATTACGAGGATGGACTTGCCCAATGAGATATCTGAATTGCTGTACAGCTTTAGCACTAGCTCAGAATTGAGAAAATGGAATGGCTATGGAGTGAATGGGTGCATACCCCCAAATTTCATACACTGATATCCTAACCCCCAGTGTGACTACAATTGCAGATGGGACCCTGTGGACTAGTGATTAAGATTAAATCAGGTCAGCCTGGCCAGTGTGACTCAGTAGTTGAGTGTTGACCTATGAACCAGAAGGTCATGGTTCGATTCCCAGTCAGGGCACATGCCCAGCTATGGGCTCCGTCCCCAGTGAGGGACGTGCAGGAAGCAGCCAATCAATGATTCTCCCTCATCACTGATGTTTCTCTCTCTCTTTCCCTCTTCCTTCCTCTCTGAAATCAAAAGAATTTTAAAAGTTTAAAAAAATAAAAGATCCTGGGCCTTAGGTCTTGAAAGAACCCAGCTGAGAAGCCACAGATATGTTCACTTAGCCAGGTGTATATTTATCTTTAAATATATATATACTAGAAGCCTGATGCACAAAGCTTTGTGCAAGAACGGGCCTTCCTTTCCCCCAGCTGCCAGCACCGCCTTCGCGCCAGCAGGAGCCACCTTTTCGCTCCAGCCTGGACCCGCCTTCCCGCCTTCCCACACTGCCCAGAGGCCCTGAGAGGCTGGGGCGGTGCAGAAAACCTGCATCGTCAGTGATGATACACAAGCATCCCACCCCACCCCTGGCCACTTGGTGCCTGCATGTGCAAATTAACCTGCCATCTTTGTTGGGTTCATTTGCATACTCACTCCTGATTGGGTTAGTGGGTGTTTGTGAAGGTACGGTCAATTTGCATCTTACTCTTTTATTAGTATAGATATATTATTAATTCATATATATAAAGTACTTATATGTTCTTTCATCAGGCAGAAGTGTGAAACTCATTCCTTCTAGGACGCTCTGCCAGGTGGGCTGTCCGTGGGGCCTGGGCTGGACCCCAGGCTGGGCTGTCTGACACTCATCTCTCCCATGTTTCCAGGACCTTCTCAACGACCTGTTTGCCACTGCTTTCCTGATCGGCGCGGTGGTCTTTGCTATACAAACTCGCCAAACCATGCCAATCAACTACTTCATTGCTGTGGTGAGTCTCCCTCCTGGGGCTGTTTATTTGCTTAGAAATCACCTGTTTTTGGAGAACGGGCGTTTTCCCCACTTGAAGGCCACAGAGTGGTTTGAAAGTAAAGCTGGTAAATGTTCCCAGTGGAGAAGCCACTGAAATAAATCTGATGTCTCGGGAGCCAGGCAAGCTGCTGGCTTCCTTCTCGTAGCTGCTGGCCCAGAGGCAGAAGCTCCCGCCCTACCCCCCAGGCAGGGCTTAAAGGGAGAGAGCAGTGGGTGACAGGGCACTGGGGTGGCAGGGACTCAGTCTCTGGCGTCCGGCCATTTAAGGGGACCAGGGGGTGTCTTTTACAGCACCTGCTTACTCTGAGAAACCAGGAGGGAGCCCAGCCAGTGTGCTTTGGTGGTTGAGTGTGGACCTGTGAACCAGAAGGTTCAATTCCTGGTCAGAGCACATGCCCAGGTTTTGGGACTGATCCCCAGCAGGGAGCATGCAGGAAGCAGACAATCAATGATCCTCTCTCCTCATTGACGTTTTTCCATCGCTCTCTCACTCTCTCCCTTCCTCTCTCTTGAAGTCAACAAAAAAATATATATATTTTTTTTACATAAAAGAAAAGAAACCAGGAAGGAAATAGGCCGACTTCGGGGCGAAAAGCAAAAGTCACGAGGGGCTCCTTCTGTTTTCCAGATCCTCATCGGGGTGGCTGCGTTCTTCCCTTTAATCGACATATGCCTTCAAAGAAAGCACTTCAGAGGCAAGAAGGTCAAAAGGAACGTGCTGGTTCCGCCTCAGAAAAAGCCAGAGGCTGAGAAGCCGAAGGAAGAGGCAAAACCAGCGGAGCCAGCAGCAAAGCCGTCGGCAAAGGCCAAGGAGTACAAAAAGGGGAAGGGGGTGTCCATGAAGCGCTCCAAGAAATGACGGAGGAGAAGCTCGTGGTCGGCAGCGGGCGTGTATTTTACAGCGACGCGGGGTCCCACTGTCTCCCTGTCTTCTCTCTCAGTGACTTTCTTTCCCTCTTGAATAACCACCTCTGCTCGGAAAAAGAAATTCTCCTTAAGTGGATTTTGTTGTTGCTGTTCATGCAACCGAAGTCACCGAGCGTTTTGGTGCGGGGAGCGAGCGGCCTGGGGGACCGGCGTGCGGGCGACGCCGGCTGTGCACGCCCGGCCAACGGGGCCGGAGGAAAAGGAGGGAGCGGAACACAAAAGGGTGCGTTTCTCTTTCACGTTATTTTGTATTTATTTATTTGAGAGAGAGAGAGAGAGAGAGAGAGAGAGAAACATCAATGGTGAGACAGAACCACTGATTGGCTGCCTCCTGCACGCCCCACCCCAGGGATTGAGCCCCCAACCTGGGCATGTGCCCTTGGCCAGAATCGAACCCGGGACCCTTTGCTCCGCAGATCAACGCTCTACCCACTGAGCCAAACTGGCTAGGGCTGATATTTTTTAAAAAGCATCCAGGTAGCTGCTAGGAGAGAAATAAGATCGCCGGTCTTCGGGATTCTTCCAAGTTCGGTATTGGTTCCTCATGGGAAGCCCCATGGGAGGAGGGCAACGGGGGGGGGGGGGGGGGGGGGGGGGGGGGTGCGGGGGGGGACACCTCCTCAGGGCGCAGGGCCCCTGAACCGGAGTCAGGCTGGAGCGGGCCAAGCAGGATGGGCTCAGAAAGGACTCGGGGGCGGTTGCTGTGGAGATGGGACAGCGGTCCATGGGACCTGCAGCATCTCTGTCCCGTAGAGACCTGAGCATCATCAGCCCTGAGCATCAGCCGGGCCCCAGAACCGCGGCCCCCACCTGCAGGTACCCCCCCCCCCGCCCCCCGCACACACACCCCGCACCACCATCACCACCATCAGGGTCGGGCCTCACTCTCACCAGACAGTCTGGCAGGAGAAGCGTCATCCTCACGAAAGAAAAGTGAGGTCCCAAATGGATGCCAGAGGAGCTAGGAGGAGGGGCGAGGGTGGAGGGGGCATGAGCTCAGCCAGGAACCACATGATGAAGAGGCGGGGGTGGGGGGTGGGAGGGGGTGGTCAGCCGGGCCTTGGCTGCCAGGGTAAAGACTTTGGCCTCTGTCCTAAGTGCCATGGGGACCCCTGAAGACTCGGGGTGAGCTTCCCAGTGGGAGGGGATGACACAGCTGGCAGCTGTGGAGGAGGGGACGGCTGCCTGTCAAGCTGGTGGGAAAGATGGGCAACTGGAGCAGGTCCCTGGTGAAGCAGGAAGAGCTGGTCTCTACCCTTCAAGCGCACCTCTGGAGCCCTCACACCACCCCCTGCTGGCCAGGTAAGGTAAGGCAACCCCACTAAAAAGGAAAACCTACAGGGATTCACATTCTAGAGGAAAACTAAAACATGTACACTATCCTGCAATGACCCAGAATTACATCCCCCCAGATATTTAGCCAAAATGACTGATATACTAGAATGTTATAAGAGCCTAAAGGCTAAAAAAAAAAAAACGCAAATGTTTCAAAGGAGGTACATACCCTGTGCTACGTTCACACAATATAATACTCCCCAGCAACAGAAAACAAGCTACTGACACACGACGGAGAATGGCGATGAAAGTAAAAGATAATGAATCTCACTCAGTATTTTTTTTAAATATATTTTATTGATTTTTTTACAGAGAGGAAGGGAGAGGGATAGAAAGTCAGAAACATGGATGAGAGAGAAACATTGGTCAGCTGCCTCTTGCACACACCTACTGGGGATGTGCCCGCAACCAAGGTACATGCCCTTGACCGGAATCGAACCCGGAACCTTTCAGTCCACAGGCTGACGCTGTATCCACTGAGCCAAACCTGTTTTGGCGAGACAGTTCTATATCTTTATCTGGGGAACTGGTTACACAGGTGAAGACACCTGTCAAACCTTTGACTGCATACTTCAGAGCCGTGCATTTCATTGTATGTAAATTTTACCCAAAAGTGCAAGGTAAATATGTCTGTGCTCAGAATCCAGAGAACAGGGTGGGCCTTGTAAAACTCCTCTGGGTGGCCATTCCTCCCACCCCCAGAGTTTCCCCACGCCCCAATTTTACACATTGAGGAACTAGGAAAAAAAGAGCAAACTAAACCCAAAGCTAGGAAAAAAGAGGAAGCAACAGACCAGAGATAAGTAAAAAGGAGAACAAGGGGGGAAAATAGGACCAACAAAACCATAGGTTAGCTCTTTAAAAATACCAACAAAATTAACAACCTTTAGATAATGACAAAGGAAGAAAAGAACACAACTAAAACCAGAAAGAAAAGCAATGGTTACTCCTGACCATACAGAAAAAGGATTACAAGATAATTTTATGAGTAATTTAATTACATGCCAACACGTTAGATGAAATGGGAAAATTCCTAGTAATACACCATTACCTAAACTCACAGAAGAAAAAAGAGAAAATCTCAACACATCTACAAGTGAAGAGATTAAATTAGCCCTGGCTGGTGTGGCTCAGTGGCTAAAGTATTGACCTGCGGACTGAAGGGTCCCCGGTTCTAGTCCGGTCAAGGGCACATGCCAGGGGCTCAATCTCCAGTGAGGGGCGTGCAGGAGGCAGCCAATCCATGATCCTCTCTCTTCATTGATGTTTCTCTCTCTCCCTCTCCCTTCCTCTCTGATATCAATAAAAAACATTAAAAAGAGAGAGATTAAATTAGTAGCCGAAAACACGTCCCAACAAATAAAAGTCCGAGACCAGATGACTACACTGGTGAATTCCACCAAACATTTCAAGAATTAGGCCCTAGCCAGTTTTGCTCAGTGGATAGAGCACCGGCCTGCAGACTGAAGGGTCCTGGGTTCAATTCCGGCCAAGGACACATGCCGGGGTTTCGGGCTCAGTCCCCAGTAGAGGTGTGCAGGAGGCAGCCGATCACTGATTCAGTATCTGCCAATGTTATCTCCAATAACAGTTTAATCTCCAACATTTACAGGGAACTCATAAACCTAACAAAAGGAAGATAACCCAATCAAAAAATGGACAATGGACCGAAACAGACCCTTTTTGAAAGAGGACATAGCGAAGGCCGAGACCCATGTGAAAACATGCTCTCAGTTACTAACCATCGAGAGATGCAAACCAAAACGACCACCTCACACCGGTCAGAACGGCTGTCATCAACAAATCAACAAACGACAAGTGCTGGCGAGGATGGAGGATGCGGAGAAAAGGAGCCCTCGTGCACTGCTGGTGGGAATGCAGACTGGGGCAGCCACTGTGGAGAACAATAAGGAGTTTCCTCAAAAAAACTGAAAATGGAACTCCCATTTGACCCAGTGACCCCACTTGTAGAAATACGTCCCAAGAAACTAGAAATACTAAACAGAAAGGGTATATGCACCCTATGTTCATAGCAGCACAATTCTCCATAGCTAAGATTTGGAAACAGCCTAAGTGCCCATCAGCAGATGAGTGGATTAGAAAACTGTGGTACATCTACAAAATGGAATACTACGCTGCTGTAAAAAGGAAGGAACTCATCATTTGCAACAGCATGGATGGACCTGGAGAGCATTATGCTGAGCGAAATAAGCCAGTCAGAGGAAGATAAAGATCACATGACCTCACTCATTTATGAAATATAATGAACAACATAAACTGACGAACAAAAACAGATCCAGAGACAGAGAAGCATCCAATCAGACAGTCAAACCTCAGACGGAAGGCAGGGGAGGGTGGGGGAGGAGGAAAGATCAACCAAAGGACTTGTATGCATGCGTATAAGCCTAACCAATGGACACAGACACAGGGGGGTGAGGGCACAAGCTGGGGGTGGGGGTGAGGGTGGGGACAGAGGGGAACAACACACATATGTAATACCTTAATCAATAAAGAAAAAACTTTAATGTTCAAAATGTCCATTATACAATCAATAACTACTTGACATATGAAAAACTAGAAAAAAATCTCAACATCTTATGAGGGGAAAGATAACTTCAAAATGACACAAATGAAGAAACAAGAAAAGAAAAGTGACACAATGTTAGGAGGGTCAGAGAAGGACGTTAAAGAAAATATAAGCGTGCTCTAAGAATAAATTTTAAAGAATAAATAAAACACATGGAAAGGTAGAAAGTCTTAGTGGAGAAATAGAAGATATAATCAAGTGGAAATTTTAGAACTGAATACAATAACCAAATTTAAAAAAAAAACTCACTGAATGGGCTTAGAAGCAGAATGGAGATGACAGAGGAAAGAGTGAACTTGGTAATAAGACAGTAGAAATGATCTGAACTCAACAAAAGAGAATAAAAAGATGGAAAGAAATGAACAGAGCCTCAAGGACTTTAGACAGAACCAAAAGGTGTAATTGCTGGGAGTTCCCTCGGGAGAGAAGACGGGCTGTAGAGCAAAGAGGAAACTGCAACAGGAACTGCCCGGCAGGCCTGGCTCAGGGGCTGAGCATTGAGCCAGGACCCAGGAGGCCGTGGCTCGATTCCTGGGGGGTGGGACGCCTCCCCAGTGAGGGTGTGCAGGGGGCAGCCGATCAATGGTCCTCATCATTGACGTTTCTCTCTCCCCCCCTCTCCCTTCCTCTCTGAAATCAATAAAGACATGTTTTGAAAAATAAAACTGAAACTACAAGCTATTCAGAAGTGGGGAAAAACTAGAGCAATATTTTTGGCATGTGTCTGGTCCCCAGAGAAAAAATGTATAACTTTAAGCGTCTTCATTGGGAAACAAGAAAGACACAAAGGATAACACAAATAGTAAAATTAAAAACAACAACAACAACTGCATGGCCATTTTACTTGTGAAAACAAAGGCAAAAATCCCAAATAAAAATATTACCTAAATGAACCCAGAGATTTAGCGAAGGGCCAACACCCTGACCAAGAAAGTCACATCCCACAAAGGTAAGGAAGGTGAGCGTTGGGAAAACTGCTACCATCATTCACGACATCTATAGATTAAAGGAGAAAACAGCAAGTTCTAAAAGAAAAAAAACTGCATGGCAAAAACACAAAGTGAAAGGTAAGTGACAAAGCAGGAAAAAACATCTGTAGCTCACATTTCAGCAAAAGGACTAATTTCCTGGAGGCGTGTCTTCCTGGCAGGTGTGTGAGACGCCAATTCTCAGAAAAGGAAATGCAAATGGCTCTCCCCGTGTAAAAATCAAAAGCGCTGGTGCCGCTCAGAATGAGAGATGCACATGACCATGCCCGGGGAGACCCTGGTTTCCGATACCAGCCCCCGAGAGAGGGCACCGGGCTCCTTGGAGAATGGGCGGCTCCAGGCCCAGGGCGGGAAGAACACAGCAAGAACCTGAAGCTTCTCCCAGAGGCAGGAAATAAGGGAATGAATAAAAGAGAGGGGAGGGGAGTGCGCATGTCAGGCGCACACGAGCCCACCTACTGGCCAAAGATGGAACGACAGCCAATAAAATGAAGTCTAACAGGAGTTGGTTATAATCCAGAGAAGAAAATAAATAAGCCCGTGGAGGAGAAAGGCTCCATAGCAGGAATTTCACGGTGTCCTCCTCGCGGCAGGGTCTGGGCTGGGGCCGGTCCCCAGGGGGCGCACAGCCTGTGGGGAGATGGACAGCGGTCCGGGGTCTCCAGCCACCTCGAGCAAGGGCACCGCCAGGTCCTCCTTGTCCTCTCCCTGGGCCCCTCAGTCATTCTGGGCTGACACCGCATTTTGCTTTTGGTGCCCTTCCAGCACACGGAGATGTAAATTACATAACAGGAAATGCACCCATGTTAAAAGTACTGTTTGGTGTGTTTTGAGAAATGTGTGCCTGGAGGAACCACCTCGCCTGTCAAAATAAAGTACATTTCCAGCGCGCAAAAAGTGTCCTCAAGCCCCGACCCCAGATACTGATCTGACTTCTGTCACCACAGCTGGGTTTCGCATATTCTGGAATTTCATAAACGCGGAGTCACATGCAGGTGCTGTTTCGGTTGTGGCTCCTTTCATTCGACACCATGTCTGCTAAATGCGACCATATTGCTGCACTTACCAATGATTTACTCCTTCTCACTGCCGAAATGCTTTCCTTGGAAGGGATGTCCCACAGTTACTGTGTCCCTTCCCCTGCTGAAGAACCAACCGGGGTTTCTACATTAAGCTATTAAAAATAGAGCTGTAGCCCTGACCGGTCTGGCTCAGTGGACAGAGTGTCTGCCTGCGGACTCAAGGGTCCTGGGTTCGATTCCAGTCAAGGGCCTGTACCTTGGTTACAGGCATATGCCCAGTGCGGGGTGTGTAGGAGGCAGCTGATCGGTTTCTCTCTTACCGATGTTTCTAACTCTCTATCCCTCTCCCTTCCTCTCTGTGAAATATGAATAGAATATATATATATTTTTAAATAGAGCTGTGGCCGAAACCGATTTGGCTCATGGATAGAGCATCGGCCTGCGGACTCAAGGATCCTGGGTTCGATTCCAGTCAAGAGCATGTACCTTGGTTGTGGGCACATCTCCAATGAGGGGTGTGCAGGAGGCAGCTGATAGATGTTTCTAACTTTCTATCCCTCTTCCTTCCTCTCTGTAAAAAAAAAAAAAATCAATAAAATATATTTCTTCTTATATATTTTTTTTATTGATTTTTTACAGAGAGGAAGGGAGAGGAATAGAAAGTCAGAAACATCGATGAGAGAGAAACATGGATCAGCTGCCCCCTGTACGCCCCCTACTGGGGATGTGCCTGTATCCAAGGTACATGCCCTTGACCAGAATCGAACCCGGGACCCTTCAGTCCGCAAGCTGGCGCTCTATCCACTGAGCCAAACCGGTTTCAGCAATAAAATATATTTTAAAAACAAACAGCTGTGGACATTCGTGTACAAGCCTCTGTGTAAACCCGTGCCTTCCTCTCTCTTGGGTAAATACACACAAGTGCAATACCGGGCCACATAGCAGACCTCTGTTTAACTATTATTTTTAACCCTCACCCAAGAATATGTTTATTGATTTCAGAAAGAGGACAAGGGAGAGAAGATGGGGGAAAGAGAGAAACATTGGTTGGTTCGCCCCAACCAGGGATCGAACTCAAAACCTAGGTGTGTGCCCTGACGGGGTAAGCAAACCCACAACCTTACCGTGTACGGGACGCTGCCCAACACACTGAGTCATATCGGACAGGGCTGTTTAACTTTTTAAAAAACATGTTTTGTATTGATTTCAGAGGGGAAGGGAGAGGGAGAGACAGACATCAGTGACGAGAGAGCATCACTGATCGGCTGCCTCCTGCACGCCCCACGCGGGAGATCAAGCCCACAGCCCGGGCGTGTGCCCTGACTGGGAATCGAACCCTGACCACCTGAGTCAGAGGTGGATGCGCAGCCACTGGGCCTCACCAGCCGGGCCTGTTTAACCTTTTCCAGCAGCCGCGGGAGTCCCGGCTGCTGCCCACCCTCACCAGCGCGCAGACAGCAGCGTGGCTTTTCGTTAAGCCATTTCACAGGTGTGAGGCGGCACCGCCCGGCCGTCCATCTGCCTTTCTGCACGGCACCACGTGAGCAGCTTTTCGCCCACGTGTGTTTAGCAGACGTTCGCACACCTTGGTTGAATTGTTCGAATCTTTGGCCCCTTTTAAAATCCGGGTTGTTTTCTTAAATTGAGTTTCGATTTTGAGCCAGGTTTTAATGAACACAGATTACAGCCAGGTGGCCCTCTGGTCTAACTCCTCCCCTTCCCGGCCTGCTCCCAGGGGAGTTGGGGTAACTCCCAAACTCCGGGGCCTGGGCCTCCACAGTCCCGGCCCTAGCTGAGTCCTTTCTGCCCGGTGGCCCTGTGAACCTGCCGGACACCTACCCTGTTTCCCCGAAAATAAGACAGTGTCTTATATTAATTTTTCTCCCAAAGACGCACTAGGTCTTATTTTCGGGGGGATGCCTTATATTACAGCAAGTAGGTCTTACTTTCGGGGATGTCTTACTTTCGGGGAAACAGAGTATAACCAGCAGCCACCTTACTCAGGATTCTCTGGGTCCATTTAGTGTTTACCCAGGCCCCCCAAATAAGCGGGGCTTCCCCCTCCGGCTGGGCTCCCGGTTCTGCTGTCGAATGCACCCGTCAATAAGTAAACGCACGCCTCTTACCTGGCGGGAGAGGTCCGAGAGGTCCTCTGAGGAAGCATGGCTGCCTTTTGATCACAGAGGGTGGAAGGGCTGATCGGATCGCAGGTGGGGAAAGAGCGCTCCGAGCAGCGGGCACAGCACGAGCCGAGGCCCGGCTGCGGGAGGGAGCCTGGTCCGAGAAACAGGGAGAAAGCAGATGGCAGCAGAGAAGGGGAGAGGGCAGCGAGGGGGTGCGTTTGGCCCTACACGGAGACCCTGAGCGAGACGGGAAGCTCCCACGGTTCCCAGCCGCTTGCTCGGAGGAACGGTGCAGGGAGGAGGCGGGAATGGCCTGAGGTAGGGGGGGAGGTGAGAAGCGGACGGAGAGGAAAGGGCAGGCGGTGAAAACGTGCGGCCTTCGAGGTGAGAGAGGCTGAGCTCGAACCAGGCCGGCCCGGCCCCGGGGCGCCGGCTCTTGGGGTGGGAGGAGGGAGGGAGGAGGGAAGGGAAAGGAGGGAGGGGGAGGGAGGGAGGGGGAGGGGGAAGGGAGGGAGGGAAGGGGAGGGGAAAGAGGGAGGGGAAGGGGGAAGGAGGGAGGGGGAAGGGGAAGGAGAAAGGGGGGAGGGAGGGGAGAGGGAGGGAGGAGGGAGGGGGAAGGAGGGAGGGGGAGGGGGAGGGGGAAGGGAGGGAGGGAAGGGGAGGGGAAAGAGGGAGGGGGATGGGAAGGGAGGGAGGGAAGGGGAGGGGAAAGAGGGAGGGGGATGGGGAAGGAAGGAGGGGGAGGGGGAGAGAGGGGAGGGGAGGGGGGAGGGAGGGAAGGGGAGGGGGAGGGAGGGGGAAGGGAAAGAGGGAGGGGAAGGGGGAAGGAGGGAGGGGGAAGGGGAAGGAGGGAGGGGAGAAGGGGGAAAAGAGGGAGGGGGAGGGGGAAGGAGGGAGGGAGGCGGCGCCCCGCACAGGGGCCCGTGCAGCCAGGATGGCCCGCACTGGTCCTGGCGGCACCGAACGGGCGCCCTGAGAATGCGCGTGTGCGCAGGGTTGAGTGTGCGGTGCAGAGGCCCCGAGGTGTGTGTCTCCCCCGGAATAACGGGGTGCGGGCGGGGTGGGCGCAATGGCCACGCTGACGGCGCCATCGAAGCCTCGGGAGCACCAGGCAGAGCTCTGCGGGGGGGACGCTGGGCTCCCGGGCCGGGCCTGTGCAGGAAGCTCGACGGGAGCCAGGGAGTGCGGACCCCCCTCTGGGTAGCGGCGAGGACAGACGGGCCGGAGCGCCGACAGGGTACCCGCGGGCGGTGCCAAGTTCTGGAGGCTCCGGGACAAGGGGTGAGAGGAGAGTGTGAGGGTCCGCGGGAGACCCAGGCCAGCGCCACGGCCGGTCCCGGGTCCGAGGGGAGGCCGGGAGGAGAAGGAACGAGAGCGGAAGAGGGGAAGGGAGGTCGGAGCCGAGGAGGGGGCCGGGGAGAGGCGGGGCCGGGCGCGGGGCGGGGCGGGCGGCGGGGGATGCGCCCCTGCGCCGAGCTCGCCCTGCCTCTCTCTCCTTCCGCACCGCCGGGTTTCCGCTTCCCTCCCGGGCGCGGGGGGCGAGGGGGCCAGACCGAGCCTTGTCCGTGCAGCCGCCGCCGCCATGTGGCCCCCGGACCCGGACCCCGAGCCGGACCCCGAGCCCGCCGGCCGCCCCGCGCCCGGAGCGGGTGTCCCGGGGCTGCGCGCCCTGCTGCCCGCGCGCGCCTTCCTCTGCTCGCCCAAAGGCCGCCTCCTGCTGGCCGAGTCGGTGAGTGCGGCGGGGGCCCTGCCCGGCCGGTCCCATCGGAGCCCCGTCCCGTCGCGTTTCGGACGGACGGACGCGCTGAAGCTCCGTGCGCGGGGCGGAGGCGAGGCGGGGCCCGAACCCGCGCTCTGCCTGGTGCTCCACACGCGAGTGCAAAGCTGGGGTGGCAAAAGCGGGCTCGAGCCCCCGGGACTGGGGTGAAAGGAGACTGGGAGGGGCCCGGGGACCCCGGGAGAGGTCCCGCGACGCGGCGCTGTGTGACCGCGGGCGCTTCCGCCCTCTCTGCGCCCGGGGAAGGTTCCGTGCGCTGGGCCCACCTCGCACCCCGGCCCTTCTCGCACCCGGGTCGGGCGCCCGTGCCCTCTTTCCTGGGTGCAGGGCGGGCCAGCCGGGCCTGGAGCTGCAGGGCGGAGGCTGCGGGGGAGCCCAGCCAGCTGGGATGGGGACAGCACCGAGTGGGGAGGGGACCCCTGGGAATGGGTGAGGCCCCAGCAGCGCTATGGGGGGCACGCAGGCTGAGGGGCGGGGTCCGGAGCCCAGCGGGGTGACTTCATCCCCCTCCGCCCCTTCCCAGTCGGGATCCAGCCGCCCCGCCCCCGCTGAGCTGCTTCTTCCTTCCCGCCCCCCCCCCCCCCCCAGCTGGGCCAGCCAGGCCTTTGTCCTCGGGACACTGTGCATCCCCCGCCCCCCAGCACCGGCCGCGAGTGGGCCAGGGGGCTGGGCCTGGCCTCCGGGGAGGGAAGGAGGAGGAGACCAGGAAGAGGGGACGCGGGGTGAGGGAGGGGCACTTACTCCTGAGATCCCCAGTAACTCGGCAGCCTCTGTCTTTATTCCCACTTTGAGGACAAGAAAGCTGAGGCTGGAGCTTAAGGGATTTGACAGGTGAGGACTGGGGGACAGCAAGGACCGAGGGGATAGGGGTCAGGAGATCCCGCCTCCGCTTCAGGAGGCGGTCTGTGGTCCTGTCACCCCTGGGTGCCTGGGGTCAGCCGGAGGTCAGCCCAGGACCTGCCCAACTCCCAGCTGAGGCAGCAGCACCCACAGCCCTCATTTCAAGGGGCTGCCTCCTGATTGGCCACTCCAGCCCCATCCAAGAGACCAATGGAAGCTATTTTCGCGGAGAAGCCTTGAGTCCACCATCTACCAAGGAGACCCCAAACCCACCCCACTCAGACCCCCTCATAAGTCAAGGGGTAGTTGGCTAGAGCATAGAGAGGCCCAGGGCAGAGCTGGGAGTCAGGAATCTGTCTGGGAGCGTCAGGCCTGGAGAGGGAGGGAGAGTGGGCACTGAAGTCGCAAGGCGAGCTGCGCGAGCTGCATTCAGGACTCCTGTCTGCCCAACCCCCCCAAACACACACACACACACACACACACACACACAAATGGGGAGGCTGGCAGGGACAGGAAGGGGGGAGTGGTTACTAGGAATCAGAGAATGAGGAAACAGGAATCTAGAGGGGATCTCCAGAATCAGGCTGGGGGTGGGGGTGGGGGGAGACAGGAAGGACAGGGACACAGGGACAGCCACAAGTACAGCAGGAGGTGCGGACAGGCCGTCCGGGTCCCACACCTCGTCTTCCTGGGAGGTGCTAGCAGCCCCGCTGCCTCTGTCCTAGTGACCCATCTGCTCAAGTGGGAGGCAGCTCTCCGCAGGCCGTGTTCAGTGCAGATGTGGGTGCCCTGGGGACTTCCTGTGATTTCTGTAGCTCATTTGTCTGAAGCAGCCTCAGCGCTTCCTGTGAGGCCTCCGGGTCTCCCTGCAAGGCCCCCTGGGCCCCACTCAGAGCCACTCAGCCATAGACAAGTTCAGACACAGACACAGTGACAGAAACCAGGCAAAAGCCCAGGGCAGGGTTGCTTAAGAACGCCAGCCCTGGGTTCAAAATCCCAGCCGCATGACCCCGAGCAGTCACTTCGCCTCTCAGCTCCTCAGTCTTCTCGCCTGCAGAGTGGGCTGGAAGCAGCACTGACACACGGGTGGTTGCGAGGATCCCAGGAGACCCCCCAAGCCTCAGCGGGGCGCCACCGCCCCAGCACACAGCCTGCAGAACTCCTGGGGGCCCGGGGCCTGGTGGCTTCAGTTCCCGCACACACGGCGTGGACAGAGCTGCGAGAACATTCCCATTCCAGTCCCTCAGCGCCCCTCGCCCAGAGACCAGCTTCCTGGGGCATCCGTGTCAACACTCCTCTCCTGGATGTTTATTTCTTATCAGTAGGAAAATCTGCAAATACATTAAAAAGTCACCAGAGTTATACTATTGACACCAAAGTACCCACCACCTAGATTGTACAGTTGTTAACACATTGGTATATTTACTTTACCACATCTCCAGCTACCTATCAATCCATTTTTTAAAAACATTTTTTGTATTGATTTCAGAGAGGAAAGGAGATAGAGATAGGGACATCAGTGATAAGAGAGAATTATTGATCGGCGCCTCTCGCACACTCCACACAGGACCGAGCCCGCACCTGGGCGTGTGCCCCATCCAGAACTGAACCGGGCCGAAACCCATTCGGCTCAGTGGATGGAGCGTCGGCCTGTGGACTGGAGGGTCCCAGGTTCGATTCCAGTCGGGGGCACGTGCCTTGGTTGCGGGCTCATCCCCAGTGGGGGGAGGGGGGTGCAGGAGGCGGCTGATGGAGGGTTCTCTCTCATCGCTGTTTCTGACTTTCTATCCCTCTCCCTTCCTCTCTGTGAAAAATCAACCGACCGGGCTCCGTTTTGTTTTTCAGTGAAGTTAAACTGCAGACATCAGTACATTTCAACTCTAAACACTTCAGCCCCCGCATCTTGAACTAAATGTAAGGTTTTGTTGTTTTCCAGGCAGATTGCATCCGGTGGAAAGTACAGGTCTTGTGCGTTGGGGGTGAATTTTTGAAATCGGTTCCTGCTCAGTGGGCTGCCTGGGAGACTGCTTAGGTCTGATGAGCCCGTTGGACCTCATCGGAGTTGGCGGATTCCGCCATCGAGCCTGTTGGGGTGGGGGCCGAGTGAGCAGCCCCAGAGAATGGCCTCCCGGGGGGCTGGGCACACATAGGAGGCTGGCACTTCCTCATTGGGTCCTGGCAAGGAGCTGGCATGGGGTCAGGACTAAGGGCCATGCCCAGGTCTTCAGCCGGGCAGCTGCAGAGCGCAGGGCAAATCAGCGTCCATGCCTGAGCCGCCTCTGTTCCTGACTGCGGGGGCTCAGAGGGCACGGGGTGAGGAGCTGTGCCAAGTCTCTGACTTCTCGCTCCCCACCCACCCAGGGCCTCTCCTTCATCACCTTTGTCTGCTACGTGGCGTCCTCAGCATCCGCCTTCCTCACCGCGCCCCTCCTGGAGTTCCTGCTGGCCCTCTTCTTCCTCTTCGCTGATGCCATGCAGCTGAACGACAAGTGGCAGGGCCTGTGCTGGCCCATGATGGTGAGGGCCGGGGTCCCAAGAGGAAGCGGTTGGCTGCCCTTTCTTCAATGCCCTGGAACGGCTGTTTGGCACTGGCGGGAGCCAGGCGGGTAGACCTGGCTTCAGCGATCTGGGCCCCACCTCTCGGCAGCCGGGAAACCCGGGTCAGGGGCTCCCGGTGTCTGCAAGGCAAGCATGTCAAACCCAAAGGCTAACATGGGCCAAATAAAGGTTTAATTTTAGGTGGACCCCCGAAAGACAAAAGCTTCAATTTTCATAGAAACATTTATTTCAATAGAGACATGATGAATACAAAGGGCTGAAATAAATGAGTCATCATTAAAATAAAATAGAACATTTTAGTAAAAATTAATACTTTTCCTTGAACAGTAACTTACCAGACACCGGATAACTGCACAAATTAATAAGCGTAATGCAAATAAACCTATTTTTTGTGTTCTCTGGAAGCGAAATAGTTCCTGTGCACACACCAAACAAGTCAGCATAAGACTGATGATGTGGCCATCAGCTGCTAAAATATTCGCTGCTAGGACAGAAATGGTGTGCTTGCGTGTAGGGGAAATGAATGCAACACGATTATAGTAAACGTTGTAGTTCGTTCATAATTATGTATAACAGGATACTGTAGAAAAGTTAAATTATGAAATTGTTATTGGAGCATTTCTCACAGACCAATATGTTGGCTGGGCCACAATATTCCTTTTGTGCCGGGAGTTTGACATGCTTGCTGTGCGGGAAGCCCAGGCTGCACCCTTGTCCGTGGCCACGAGGTGGCGCTGGTGCTCCCTAGTCTCAGCTACAGGCATTCAGGGCATTTCAACCAGAGGGCACAGCACTGAGGACCCGCAGGGTTTACCCAGACCCTCACCCAGCCCTTCCGGCAACTGGGTTTCTCACCCGGGGGGGCCCAGAGCCCTGCCTCAGACTTCTGCTTCCTGTGGGTCAGAGAGAAGGAACAGCAAGCCTGCACTTGAACCCTGGTCTGTCTGTCTGTCTTTTTAATAAAGTGAGTTTAAAATTTTTATTATTATTATTATTGATTTGAGAGGGAGAGAGTGAGTGGGGATCGAACCCACAACGTTTTTGGAATATGGGACAATGCTTCAACCCATTGAGCCCCACCGTCAGGGTGAACCCTGGTCTTGTCATTTTTAAAAAATGTTTTCTAAATTTTATTGTTGAGAGATTACATATGTCCCCTTTGTCCCCTCCCAGCCTGCCCCTGCCCCTAACCCCAGCTTTCACACACACACACCCAACCCCGGTTTTTGCTTGACTTCATTGTCCCCAGCATTCTTCTTGATGGGCTGCACCGTCTGTGCCCCATTTTAGGGACGAGTAAACAGAAACCATAATTCATAAATGGATCTACAACAAGCATGTGACAGCGTGAGGCCAGGGCAGGGCAGTCTCGGCTGCCGGCAGCCTGCAGGCGGCACCTGAGCAGGGGTGGGAGTGGCGGTGGGAGGACAGGGTGGGAGCCCCCAGGAGCTGGACTCGGGAGCCAGGCCTGTGCTCAGGCTGCCAGGCCGCCCCCCCCCCCCCCCCGGAGCAGTGGGATTCCAGCCCTGTGTCTGCTGCCCGGTGTCTTCTGGGCCCTCTGCCCTGCCTAAGCTCCCGGGGCCCTCCCTGCTGTGCCCCACGCCATGGAGCTCGGCGCGGTGTGACCACGGCCCTCTCTCTCCCCCCAGGACTTCCTCCGCTGTGTCACCGCGGCCCTCATCTACTTTGCCATCTCCATCACAGCTGTCGCCAAATACTCGGACGGGGCTTCCAAAGCAGCCGGGGTGAGTAGCTGCCCTACCCCTGGGAGGGGGGTGGCCAGGGATGTCCCCCTCAAGGTCACCCTACCCTCCTAAAGTCCCAGCTGCTTCTCAGCACACATTCTTAGCATCTGGGGCATTTCTCTCCCTGCTTAGGCCCCCAAAGCCCTCTTATTGGAGATCCGCTCTGCCCCAGCTTTGAAAGGGTGTTTGCCAAATTAACAGCTCCTTTTCCCATTTGTCATGAATGGGAGGGTCCTGTGCCTGCCAATCTGAGCCGCTTATCCAATCAGATAAACAGGAGGTGAGGCTGGGGCAGGTGCCTTCCGTCTCTTGGACGAGGGACTCCCATCCCACCCTGTCCCCTCTGCCCCACAGGTGTTTGGCTTCTTTGCCACCATCGTGTTTGCCATTGACTTCTACCTGATCTTCAATGACGTGGCCAAATTCCTCAAACAAGGGGGCTCTGCGGACGAGACCACAGCCAACAAGGAGGAAGGTGGGTGGCTGCCCTGCGGCCTGGGGCCCTGCTCCCCTCCCCGGGGACACTTGACACTTGGCTGGTTTGAGGCTGGAGTAGGTCGTGCCCTCTCTCCCCATGGGCAGGAAGCCTGGCTCTCGTACCCCTTCATGCAGCACTGATCACAAAGCCGGTCCCCTCGGATGAGCACGTGGCTTCTCAGGGCCTGAGCCTTTCCAGGAAGGCGGGCTGAGGCATGCCTGGCACCTCCATCTCTGTAAATGGTCCCTGATGAGCCCCCAGGGCAGCCAGTCAGTGGCTTCCATTCCTGGGCACTGTGCACTGGGCTGCAAAGTGACCAGCGCCCCCTGCAGTCTGGCCTGCCCCATGGCTGAAGTGCCAGGGAACCGAGCTCGCTCTCAGCCTTACCCCAGGGCCCAGGCAAACCCAGGCAAGTTCGGCTCGTTCTGCTTTTTATCCAACGAGAGCGCAACAGGCCTCTGGCCCCTCCAGCCAACCTTCAGCTCAGAATGGCCGTGTCATTGCCTCGTTTAAAAATAAAGGAGGGGCCCTGACCGGTGTGGCTCAGTGGATAGAGCGTCGGCCTGCGGACTGAGGGGTCCCTGGTTCGATTCCGGTCAAGGGCATGTACTTTGGTTGCAGGCACATCTCCAGTTGGGGGTGTGCAGGAGGCAGCTGATCGATGTTTCTAGCTCTCTGTCCCTCTCCCTTCCTCTCTGTAAAAAATCAACAAAATATATTTTTAAAAATAAATAAAATAAAGGAGGGGAGGGGAGCCTGCAAGTTGGATAGCTGGTTTTCCATCTCTGACCACACAGCAATACCCTATTTCTTTTTTCCTTTTTTTAAAACATTTTATTGATTTTTTTACAGAGAGGAAGGGAGAGAGAGTTAGAAACATTTGTCAGCTGCCTCCTGCACTTCCCCCACTGGGGGTGTGCCTGTAACTAAAGTACATGCCCTTGACCGGAATCGAATCTGGGAACCTTCAGTCCGCAGGCTGACGCTCTATCCATTGAGCCAAACCGGTTAGGAGCAGCCATACGCTAGTTCTGATCACAATACAAAACAAGGATTGGGACTGGAGGGAAGGGGGGACTGAAACTGGAAAATGCCCCAAAAGAGGTTTCCTGATCTTCTGGTATATTTGAGTTTCTCAGACAGGAGAATGGTTTTCCCCACGTTGCCCTGCTACATTGTGGGGGAGGGTTGGGGTGCAGCTGTCCTGTCCTGACACCTCAGGCGAGAGCAGCACAGGGAGCCCCAGAGGAAAGGGCACTTGGGCTCGCCCTGCATGTGGCTGCACACGGAGGGGCCAGCCGCTGTGGAGGCCCCCGGCCCTCACGCCAAGCAGACCCCACCAGTGAATAGCACCGTCGGCTGCAGGAGGGGCCGAGTCGGGGCTCCGCCAGTGCGTGGCCTGGCCGTGCCTCTCCAGACGCTCCTGGGCACCTCCAGCCAGGAGACTCCCGCCAAGCCTCCTCTTTGCTTCCTTTTCAGAGGAGGATTCCGACTCGGACTCCGACTAGAGGGCTGCCCTGCCCTGGCAGCCGGAGCCCCGCGGGCCGGGCGGGCCCGGGCCGGAGTGCGGGAGGCGTCACGCCTTCGGAGGAGCGGGCCTCCTGCAGCCCAAGGTGACGTTTCTGAGACGGCGCCCCCCGGCTTGGCCTGTCTCACCGCTCTGCACAGGGGGCATCGGGAATATTCCCACTCCTTAAGCCCTTTGACCTCTGCCAAAAATAGGCACAAAGGGAGCCACGTGACCCCTGTCACAGGGACACTCATGCGGGTGGGGGGGTAGAGAGAGGTAACGGGACGACGGAAGACAGACAGAAACCACCGGGACCAACCGCCAGCCCTCCAGCCCGTGACCTCCGTCTGCGTTCGGTGCCCCTGCCCCTGCCCGTGCCCGGCACTTTGTGGGGAATAATCCTTCCAAGATTCTCTGGTTCAAGGAGCACCACCTGCTTCCGTCTCTAAGCAGAGAGGAAGCTGGCCTTTGCCATGCCCTGAACTGACTCCTCACACCCCGGAAACCATGACTTCTTCAGGGGACATGACTGTTCCGGGTCCGAGACCATTTCAAGGAAAAGCTCGTCGTGGCTTACCAGGTCCGAAAGGTCAGGTGCCACACGAGGGGCCGCGTCCTGGGCAGCTGGGCAGGCCCAGCCGGAGCCCCTCTTCCCTGGGGGCCCGCCCGCCGGCGACAGGCTCCTGGACGCTCAGGACCACGTGCTTCTAGGGGGCAGAGCAGGCCCCCGCCCGCCTCACAAGAGGTGAGATGTGCCTTCTGTGTTCTCCTAAGGCAGGGGTCGGCAAACTGTGGCTCGTGAGCTGTGGTTTGCCGACCCCTGTTCTAAGGACCTGTGCCGTGTATTATGTCTTCAATGGGATTTTGTGACTATATCATTCTTTTTTATACAAAAGCAGCTTCTTAAATAGCATTTTCTGTGACCAAGAGGCCTTGCACAATGAGCCAGAGTCCTGGACCCATTTGGGAGCATTTGTAACTTTTGTTCTTCTCTTGCATGTGAATCTCCTCCCCTGGAAAAAGCCATAATGAATTAAACCAGACTGACTACCTGCCTGGAGTGTGTGACTAAACCTCCCACCACTCGAGCAATGCCATCCAGGATCCGCTTCAGCACACGCGCACACACGCCTGCTCCATGCCAGGCACCCACTAAGCGTCTCATGCCTTCGCTCTTACTCCTCACACAGTCGCGTCTACAGACCAGGAAACTGGCAGCAGGTCCGATGACTTGCCCGGGTCACCCAGCCCTCGGAGGCGGCCCAGGGCCTCAGTGTCAGGGCACATCCCGCACCCCTCCGCAGCCGGACCCCGGAGCCCTCGTTGGGAACCGGCTGCACACGGGATCTCAGAATCGGAGCCTGAGAGCAGCCTCGTTGGCACTTTGGCCCAGGCCGAGGGGAAACAGCCAGCTTCCGTCCCAACTTCCACACGCGCGCGCACACACACACACACGTGTGCGCACACACCCACACACGTGCACACACATGCGCGCGCACACCCACACACGTGCGCGCACACACCCACACACGTGCACACACGTGCGCGCACACACCCACACATGTGCGCGCGCGCGCACACACAAGTTCTGGGAACGTGTGTGAACAGTGACCGCAGAGGCCGGCAGGGGTGGCGGCGGCTTCCGCTCGGCCTCCAGCCCGGCCCGGCTGCCCGCAGCACCTGCCCGGGAGGCCTCCGGCGGACGTGCGGCCCCCACCTGCCAGGCCCCCTGCAGGCCCCGGGCCCACAGCCTCCGAAGGGGCGGGAGGTAGGTCGGGGCAGGAAAGAGACCAGACCGTTTTTGCATGTCCGTTTATTAAACAAGAACTCCTTCATGACAATTTAATACAATATTAGCGATTAGTGTTGAGAAAATTATTTCCCTCTACATACAAAAATACAGATTTGAACACTATGAAAACAATCAGGACAAGTACCATGAGAAATTGGTCCTTCAAAAGGAAAAGGGGGGGACTGAGGGCAATGTGAGGCTTTGTCTGCTGTTGGGGACAAACCAACAGGAGCCAAGGCTTTGGGGCCCAAACTCACTCCAAGTGGGCAGAGGCCACCCCCGCGCCGGTCAGAGCGGGTGCCCACCCCAGGGCACCGTGTGTGTGAGAAGCCAGGGTGGGAGCTCTGACCAGCCGCCAGCATAAACCACAGTTTACGGCGTGGGCATCACCAGAACACCCCCAGCTGCGTCTAAACCGTTAAAGGAAACAGACTTTTACAAAGTAAAGTGTAATGGTTATTAAAATTGCTCCCCCAAAGTACCCTGGGCCAAGTACCAATGAGTGGTCACCTAGAGTTATTAGCCATCTGACTTCACATGCTTTGTTAGAAAATAATTACATATTCTGGCCCTTCAGAAAGGACAGAAAAGCTACAGTTTTGTTTCAATAAATCCATTCCTTCATGTTGCAATGGCTCAGCTGGTTTCCTCGAGATTTTTCGTGTCCTGCAGGGATGGGGAAGCAAGACGGGCAGCTGGAGTGTGATCCTGTAGTGATTTCGGCAAGCTCCTCCCAGCAGGGAATCTATTCCGTTCAGGCCCCAAGCCGGACAGGGCCTGGGAGCCCACCCGGGCCCATCGACCAGTCAGAGCCAGTGGAAGGTGAGCCCGGGACCAGGGGCTCAGTGTGAGGCAGCAAAGCCGGGCCTGCCAACACCCTCGGGCTCACTAGCCCCAGACAACGGGCCTTTTCGCGGGCTTGGCCCCGGAGAAGGGAAGTCGGAGCACCAAGGATCCTGCTCCGTTCTCTCCTGCGGAACCGCATTCCTCTCACTGTCTGGGGTGAGCAGGGACTGAGCAAGGGGTTAAGAAATGCCCGATGCAGATACACTGATTAAGAATTATTTCACAGAAATATACTCTTACTCTCAGACTGTTCGAATAAGCAGAAACAAGGCGGGGAGAAAGCAGAGGGGAGCTAGGAACAGCCAGCGGTGGTTTTGTCTTTTTCTCCTTAGAGACAGGAGGAGGGTTACGGGGAAGACGGCCAACCGCGGAACCGGCGCCGCTGGACGCAGTGGTGAAAGGACACATCTGAAATCATGCTACAAAAATAGCGTCATCTGGTTTAACTAAATGTACATCTTTCTTTCAATTCCATCATTAACAAGAGTGTTTACGTGACCGACACACGGAAGGCACCAAAGGTGAAGTGATTATTTGTCGTAAAATATACAAAGACAGAACTGCCAACTTTGGGGTGGAGGACGGGGACAGCCACACCTGTAATAAATTAGTTAAGTGTTTTGCCATGGGTTCCTGAACCCTTACAAATTGCAACATATACAAATAGTTTCGATCCCTAGCGTTCTCTTGGAGGAAACCGCATCAAAAATCAAGTTTTGAAAAACTTTATCCGTACACGCCATTTCATCCTGAGGCAGGATTTGAAGACTCATTTGTAAGTGGGTTTACAGGATGGAAGAGCTGGAAGCAGGTGGCCTCTGTGTGCGGCTGGGCCAGTGTGGGGGGCCCTCAGGCATTCTGTCCTCAGAGTCAGCCTTTACCAGCCCTTGGACCAGCCAGTTCTCCCTTCAAACCCCGAATATTTGCCGGCCTCGCTTCTGCAGAGACGGGAACAGAATCTTGAAACTTGCAAACCGATTCTGGAAAAGGCAGGAGAGCAAAATGGCCCACAGAGGGCAGCAGCCCAGCCCTGCCTGGCACGGGCACCAGGTCCCCACAGGCCTTACTTCCTGGCCTTCCCCTCAGGTGGCTTTTCTAATAAAAGGAGGTGCTTCCTACTGGGTTTCAGATGATTATGGAATCAACTGTGTCACACCTTGCCGCCTCCTAGGCACACTTAGGAAAAGAAACTTCCAGCCTCACACTGATCCCACTAACACAGGTCATGGGGACAATTTCCTCCTCTGAATGAGAACCATACACGTTCTGATAGCTCACGAGAGCTCGGCTATTAACCCCGTAACGAGGGCTCCCAGCCTTTGTGCAATGCAGCCCAAACCACTCCAGGGTGCCTGAGTTAAGGTCTTGGCATCAAAAATGTACACAATTTGGCCCTGACCGGTTTGGCTCAGTGGATAGAGCGCTGGCCTGCGGACTGAAAGGTCCCAGGCTTGATTCCGGTCAAGGGCACAGACCTCGGGTGCAGGCTCAGTCCCTGGCCCTGTCGGCAACGTGCGGGGACAACCACGGATGTTTCTGTGTCTCTCCCCCTCCCTTCCACTCTCTGAAAATCAATGGGGGGAAAATATCCTCAGCCGAGGATTAATAACAAAAAGTAGACAACAAACTAACCCTATGAAGCAGATAGACTAATCAAGGATCCATAATATAAACTTTATTCTAGGCAAACTGCCATCGATTCATTCCAACTCAGTGGGCTTGTGGTAATTACCCTTATGCCTATGGAATAGGATAAACCAGGAAAAAAACCACTCAGATTGAGAAATTATATCCAATGGAATAAGAACAGAGACTAGACCGAAAAAGGGAAATCCACTGGGCCCACTGCTCCGGTTCAGGCCGAAGCGTAAGTGCCGTTCACTGGCGTGGAGAGGGGTCAAACGGGACGTTTGCTTTCCGAAGACAGTCCCAGATCTCACAGAGTTTGAGGGTATTTTCTTTCGGAGACAGTTTCGAAATGAAAGAAACGTAAAGGTTCAAATATTTCAGTTTACCTTCTCAACCGGACTGTTCTTATGATTTCAGCCCTGTCTGCGAAGACGGGACACGGGAGCCTGTGAAGAGCCGGGACGCTTACAAGGCGGTGTTCGGTCCGAGTCCGCTCTTCGGTGGCACCGAAACCAGAACCCAAGTCGCCTGGCCAGACCCGGGAGTTCCCGAGCCACCCCCAGAGCCCCCTCCGGGCCCCGGCACACCGGACCTGCGTTCAGCCCCGGCCCTCGGGCTGATCCCAGAACACAAGCCCGCACTGTCCCAGACAAGGGGATAGAAAGGCAGTGAGCCAAGCACACCTTTTCAAGACTTCCTGGGCGGTCACCAGTCCGGGGTTATCAACAGCCCCACGGCGGACAGAGCCTGGGCCAAGGGGTCCCCTCCTCTCACCTCTCACCTCTCACCCCTGCCCCAGCTCCCGCCTCATCACCCTTCTCGTCCTAAAAGTGGGTGCTGATAAAATAAGACACGGGGAAGAGAGAGCCCGGGTTCTGCCATCTTCACTGAGAGAGAGAAGTGGGCTGGAGCCCTCACAGGCTAATGGCAGCCCCTGGAGCAGGAAGCGACTTATTTTGCTCAAGAGAAGCAACTGGCAGCAACCCTCAACCTAGAAAGTGTCTGTGCCATTTCCGGCCTGTCCGATGTCACCGTCCCCCCACAAATAAGGTACGGCGAGAACGAGCACCAGGCCGGCACACAGCGACTGCCGGCTGCTTTGTCCTGAACAGGGATGGCAGCAGCGGAACCACACACACAGCCACCGCCTCCCAGAACCACCCAACCAGCCACGAGTTGTCTCCGCACCCCACTCGCCTGTCCGGATGGGTCTGAAAACAGCCCACGGGAGAGCCTGCACGGCCGGGGTCAGAACTCGTCCACCTCTCAAACACACGCAGAGGGTTTCTTGCCAAACAGCGCGAGTGTCTGTAAGAAGATGAGGCTGGGCCACACACGGGACAGGACAGATGCGGGGAGGGGAGCACAGCATTCAAGGCTCGCTCACTGCAAGCAACAACTCCCAGACATGTGCAGACGGGAGGCCGTTTCCTCTCCTCAGACCAGCTATGGCTTAACCCCGAGTCTGAGGTGAAGAAACCTTCGAGAAGGGGCACGAAGCTGCACTTTGGAAAGGCAGGCCCGGCTGGTGTGGCTCCGCTGACCGATGTGCCCACGCTAACGGCTGGCGGCCCGGCTCCCGGGCAGGGCACGTACCAGGTTGCGGTTCTAGCCCCGGTCGTGGTGTACACAGACGTCTCCCTCACATCGATGTTTCTCTCTCGCCGCCCCCTCTCTGAAATCAATGGAAGACACGCTCAGGTAAGAAATGAGGAAAGAAAAGCTCTCGCCAGAGGCCTCCACACAGGGTGGAGGCCAGACACGCTCCAGACCCGCCCAGGGGCCTAAGCGTTCCCCCAGGGGGCCAGTAATGGGACCCAAAGGGCCATGAGTGTTGTCCACCTCCCCAAGCCGGGCCCTCGCTGGCTCCCCTGTGGCCCCTGGTTCAGGCCAAGGAAGACGGGGTGAGTATTGGGACTGGGCAGGCTGCTACAGTCTTGCCTTTGTCCAGGCAAAGGTAACCTCTCACATATGTTATTGATGTCAGAGAGGAAGGGAGAGGGAGAGAGAAACATCAATGGTGACGGAGAATCACTGACTGGCTGCCTCCTGCCCGGCCCCCGCACGGGGCTGAGCCCCGCCGCCCGGGCACGTGCCCTGACCGGGAACAAACCCCAGACCTCCCGGCCCACGGCCCGATGCTGAGCCGCTGAGCAGCCCGGCCGGGTTCTCGTGAGAGTTTAACCTGCAAACGCCCCGGTCCCTCCCGGCTTGGTAGGGGCCAGTGCTTGGGCTTTCATGATTGCGATCCCTTTGTCTGAAAGGGAGAAGGCATTTCCTTCCATGCCTCCATTCAGTGAAAAGGGAAGATAAAGGAGCATCAGAGAGAAAAAATACCACATCCACCGAATCCGTGCCAAGATAAACTTTCTCTGAAGACGTCAGTGTTTGCATCCATCTAAAACCACCAAATGCTTGAGGGTTTCAACCATACAGCCGCTGGGAACAAATTCAAACGCACAGAGCAACTGCAGCTCTCCTCAGGTTTGGCACAGGCCACGAAAGCCATTACCATCCCACCAGAAAACTGAGAAACACTACGATTGCCTCAGACTGAAAATACCCCAAAACAAACGGACACTGACCCATATTGGAACTATTAAATGCAAAAACATGCTTCCTTTAATTTGCCAGAAAATGAAGTGCTACAGGCCCCCCGAAATCTAGACTGTCTAGTCTGTAGAGACCAGGTAAGAACACAGGTCTTCAGTCACCTGGACAAGCATACCCCCTCCAGCTCCTCCCACCGCACTGCCACAGCGACCCCCTCCAGCTCCTCCCACCGCACTGCCACAGCGACCCCCTCCAGCTCCTCCCCACCGCACTGCCACAGCGACCCCCTCCAGCTCCTCCCACCGCACTGCCACAGCGACCCCCTCCAGCTCCTCCCACCGCACTGCCACAGCGACCCCCTCCAGCTCCTCCCCACCGCACTGCCACAGCGACCCCCTCCAGCTCCTCCCCACCGCACTGCCACAGCGACCCCCTCCAGCTCCTCCCCACCGCACTGCCACAGCGACCCCCTCCAGCTCCTCCCCACCGCACTGCCACAGCGACCCCCTCCAGCTCCTCCCCACCGCACTGCCACAGCGACCCCCTCCAGCTCCTCCCCACCGCACTGCCACAGCGACCCCCTCCAGCTCCTCCCCACCGCACTGCCACAGCGACCCCCTCCAGCTCCTCCCACCACACTGCCACAGCGACCCCCTCCAGCTCCTCCCCACCGCACTGCCACAGTGACCCCCTCCAGCTCCTCCCCACCGCACTGCCACAGCGACCCCCTCCAGCTCCTCCCCACCGCACTGCCACAGCGACCCCCTCCAGCTCCTCCCACCGCACTGCCACAGCGACCCCCTCCAGCTCCTCCCCACCGCACTGCCACAGCGACCCCCTCCAGCTCCTCCCACCACACTGCCACAGCGACCCCCTCCAGCTCCTCCCCACCGCACTGCCACAGCGACCCCCTCCAGCTCCTCCCCACCGCACTGCCACAGCGACCCCCTCCAGCTCCTCCCACCACACTGCCACAGTGACCCCCTCCAGCTCCTCCCCACCGCACTGCCACAGCGACCCCCTCCAGCTCCTCCCCACCGCACTGCCACAGCGACCCCCTCCAGCTCCTCCCCACCGCACTGCCACAGCGACCCCCTCCAGCTCCTCCCCACCGCACTGCCACAGCGACCCCCTCCAGCTCCTCCCACCACACTGCCACAGCGACCCCCTCCAGCTCCTCCCCACCGCACTGCCACAGTGACGAGAGGATGGCGGCGCATCACACCGGCCAGAGAGGCATTAAATAGGAAGAAACATATTTACAAACTCCATGGGATAGCCGCATGGCACAAAGGATATTAAATAGTCGCGGGGACATAGGTTATTCCAAAGGTTCTAACTCTAAGATGCACATTGACTCCTAAGTCGCTCTGTGGCTCTCGAGGCCATCGCTCTGCCGGGCTTCAGGGCGGCTCCGGCCGCTGACAGCTCGGCCTCGGGGGCAGGAGGCTCCTCTCCCCAGAGGGCCGGCTGGCCCGAGGGGAGTCACTGGGGGAAACTTGGGCAGCAACCCTGCCTGAACGGCATTCTTTTCTTCCATCTCACTTCAAAGGCGGTGTTTTATTGAGGCCAAGTAACATGATTCCGGCGGAGATTTCTGATAAGCACAGGGTGGTCCTTCCACGTGGGCCCCGTTTAGTGCGAGGCCGAGTCTCTGTGACCCTGTTTTTAAGTGGAACTCACACAGTGAGATAAGCCCAGTTTTGACCAGGCACACACACTCAACAAATGCAAAATAAATACATGAAATGAACAGATAAAATCCAGATGTTAGAATCTCCTAAAAAAATCACTATATAGAATAGGTTCAAAGTTTGTGAAGCGTGACTTGTCCTGCCACCAGACCCTCTGGGCGGCACGCCCGCGGTGACCAGGCCTGGCTGCCCTCTGGGGGAGCAGAGGGAGGTGAGTGACCCCCAGACCAGCTGGGTCTGCGCCCGCAGCCATGGCCCCCGAGGCAGACAAGGGGCTTGCGCATGTGACCGGGGCCGGTGCCCAGGGAAAGAGCTGCACAGAACTCAGATTGTACTACATGTCCAGTGCAGGGAGCTGACCCCTAACCCTGCCCCCCCTCAGAGATAGCAAGTACCATTTCCTAGGAATCCCCAGCTGCCCGATCAATCCCCCAACGCTGCTCTTTAAGAATGCAAGGCCACACACACATAGACGCTTTCCCACGCATGCTCTCCTCCCGCCACCCCAGACATTCCCCATCCCTCTTATCACACAGAACTCTGCCAACGCACAGCTAGCTCCTGGAGGTTCTCCGAGGCACTGCAAGATCTTCCTGCCCCCCTCATCCCCCCCCCCCCCCCCCCCCGCAGTAACTGCTTTTTCCTGGGCGAGGGCTAGTCACAAAGCGTTAGGGCTGGAGTGATGCTTTAAACATCGAAAGCAGCCCCGAGCGAACCTGACGAGTTAAAACCATTTCTCCACAAAAGACACAATTAACCTCCAACAGGAAGAAAAGGCCGCACTCCCGCACCACACTGACCTTCCCTTTATCGAGATCAGTTCGAAAACGGGACACACCTAGATTTCTTCCCCAAGCTTCTAAGATGGACGTTCCCAGATTGGACCCTGAAAAGCTCGATTCGTGCCTTCTCAAATATCCGTGAACGGACGTCCCGGTGCAAATTCAAGTATTTCCGAGTCCTAGACAAGTGCACACAGAGCGGCTTTAGACCTTCTCAGGCCGTGGGAAATGACACGTGTCCCTAAGGAGGGGCACATGCTCTGCCTGGCGGGATGGACGGCGTTCTTCCTGGGTTTTACCTGAGGAGGGAGGTGAAACGACAGGAAATCTGCAATGCAGCCTCAAAGCATGAAGGGCAGTCAGGACAGAGAGAAACAGGTGGTCCCCATATTCCTGGAGGAGAATCTGGATCGGGGAGGTGATTCATTTGAGGAAGAATCGGGTGTTTTCTCAGCAGGTGGGAAGGGAAAGGTGACGCTCCTGCATGTCAACAGTTCGGTGGAGCTGTCCCAAGGGGACACCAGCTTTGCCCATCCCCCAAAAGTCCAGCCCCAGCAGAGCTCACCAGCACACCCACCCCTGCAACCCTCAGGGCCCCGCGTGGCTGCCGGGCCGGCTGGCTGATGCCCGCGGGGGGGGAAGGGGGGACACAGTAGGAGGGGAGGATCCCTTCGGCAAGGCCAGCGCGGACGGAGCTCCCCATGGGCTGTCCCGGAATCACTGCTGACAGCTGCTCCAAACTTGTTCCTTCATTCCTTGACCTCCCCCTGCGGCAGCCCCCATTTAATCCAAAGTCCTGACTTGTCACAAATACACATGACGAGGGCTCGGAGCTGGATGGGGAGGAAGTCTGTGCTCAGGGCCGGTGAGGACCTCACGTGGACAGGGCAGCCAGGGAGACGGGCTGTTCCCACGGCCACCAATCGCTGGAGCTCCTGCAGGTCTCTCCCACCCGCTTCTGTCTACACAGCAGGGTGCAGGGGCTCTCCGCCTCACGTACCTAACAGAGCCACTCAGGGGGAGGCGGGAGGGGGGCCTTTCCCAAATGAACTTCACCAAAGAGGACAAAATTCAGCTGAAACACGTGAGAATCTGTCATGACGAGGGAAAGAAAACTCGATTGAAAGGACGGGCACGAGGCGGAGGGAGGCTCCGGCGGGCCTCAGGTGTCCAGGCGCTGGATCTCGGGGCGCCCATCCACGTCCCGGGACTCGGTGCGGGCCCGGATGTAGTCATTGGCACTCTGCTGGTGGATGCTGACTCTCCACTTCTGAACGGCCAGGAATGTGTTCACCGCATACACCGCTGTTGCCAAGAAGCCAAATATCTACGAGAGACAGGCAGGGACAGTCCTCAGACACATCAGCCATCTACAGTGTGTCTGCGCAGGACCTGGGCGGCTTACAGCGGTGCCCCCAACACCTGGCCCGGCTGAACGGTTAGCTGTCACACTGTGGCCAAATCTACGGTCACGTGACCGGCAGAAGTCCTGCCGGACCTGAAGGCAGCCTAAGGTTTCTCACAAAGTATTTTGGATCTTTTTTCTTTAATTACAGAAATGCCTTCTGCCCAGCCGGTGTGGCTCAGTGGTTGAGTGTTGACCTATGAACCAGGAGGTCATGGTTCGAGTCTCATAGGGCATGTGCCTGGGTTGCGGGCTCGATTCCCAGTAGAAGGTGTGCAGGAGGCAGCTGATCAATGATTCTCTCTCATCATGAGTGTTTCTATCTCTCCCTCACACGAAATCAATTAAAACATTTAAAATCAATTAAAAATTTTAAATGCCTTTTACCGCACCTTCATGGTCACTGGTCCCAGATGAGAAAACGCATGTAGACAAAATCCCATGCACACAGAAAATCAGGGGCTGTGTATGAGCCCACTCGAGCCATAAGGCCTGATAGCCCAGAGCACAGCCCTGAGCCCCCACCTGCTCTCCAGCTGCCTGTCACCGGGCAGCTCCGGGTGAGGAGCAGCGGGTCTGGCTCAGGTAATGACGAATTTACTGAGTGACCCTGGGAGAGCAGCTCGTTTAACTTTTTTCATGAACCTTCTAATCCCCCCATTACAAAAACGCTATATATCCTTTGTAAATACAGAACCACACAGAAATGCAGAGCACAGAGACAACCTTACATTAGCTGCTTCTCACCCCACCCCCCATGGCATTCTACCCTCCAGAGCAAAACTGTCATCTGACTACTAAGTGGTGTCAAGACTGTGCTCTTCAGTAAGAGTGACCTCCACATCGGCCCGTAACGCTTGAAAAAGCAACACCACTCACAGACAGACATGCAGGGTCCTGTTGGAAACACACTGGAGCAGCGGTTCTCAAACCTGAGTGCGCCCCTAATCAGCTGGAGGCGGTTAAAACACATTTCTGATTCTGTGGCTCTGGGGGAGCCTGAGAATGGCGTTTCTAACAAGTTCCTGGGTGACGCTGAGGCTGCTGTTCCGGGAGCCACACTCTGAGAACCATAGCTGAAGGGTCTGGGACCTCCATGGGCCCAATAACAATCTCATTAGCAAAGAAAAGGCTAAAGGATAATGAGTAGGACACATATAAGGGGACAGAGGACAGCAAGTCACAAGAAGTATACAAATCAGCCCGTGTTTTAACACCGAGTTCACCTACCACGGCAGCAATTTCTGCTCCGGCTTTGTGGTTTAGAGCAGCCAGCACAACGGAAGCAATAAAGAAAAAGAAAGTGCTGAGTCCAGTGTTGACCAAATCCTAAAGAAAAAGATGAATAAAATCACTTGAAAAGAAGCATCTCATGCTTTGCCCTGAAAGCCACCGGAGAACTCTGGAAACAAGAACGATACGCAGCCTCTGCCGGCTCCAGTTTCATCTCCATGCCCCGGGGTGTTGGTGGGCAAAGGAAGGCAAACACCATCACATGGATGATGCTACTGGGCAAACCACCACGGCAAAACCCACGTCACCAGTTCTCAATGACTTGCTGCAGAAACCCAAACTGCCAACCTATCGAGGACATGCACACTGATTACCACTTAGGGTTCTGCTGTCTCTTAGAAACTCATTCAAATCATCCTGGCGTGTGGAAGCTTTTCTGCAGGCATGTTTTCATTTCTCTTGCGTGATCACATGATTTTATTTATTCTATTTTAATATCTATATCAACCAGTTTTTCTACAGCAACCACTTACCACGTGCACAGTTTAAAAAGCTTAAAACTGGAGGACTGCAGGTCAGTCGGCACCTGCTGCTTCAGCTCCTTGGCCACGGAACAAAACCAAGGCTCTCAATGCGTGCTGCTCCACTCAGGCGAGGGGCGCACCCAGGCAGCCTCAGATGGGGGGGGGGGGGGGGTAATCAGTCAACACTGGTACTTAATTTTTAAAAAAATACTTTTAATGGGCCCTGGCTGGTTTGGCTCAGTGAATAGAGTGTCAGTCTGAGGACTGAAGAGTTCCGAGTTCGATTCTGGTCCAGGGCACATGCCCGGGTTGCAGGCTCGATCCCCAGTAGGGCGTGTGCAGGAGACAGTCAATGATTCATTCTCATCACTGATGTTTCTTTTCTCTCTCTCTTTTTCCGTCTCTCTTTTTTCGTCTCTGAAATCCATAAATAAATATTTTAAATAATAAAAATAAAATAAAATACTTTTAATGGGATGTGTACTCCATAAGATGCATGGTTTCCAGTTTGCCACAGCTGTCCCCCCTCCCTGCAGTCTCATAACCAGCTACTCCGTTTCCTGTTCGGCCCCTGAAACCCCGGCTGCAGCCCTCCTATGCTAACGGGAGCGATGGAAGGTCAGCCTCAGTAGCACAACAGGAAGTTCACGTGTGGCCCAAGTAGCTCCAATATCAGATCCAGGGGATCTGGCCTAGAGGGCGCTAACTCCGGGCCTATTGGCCAGATCTGGCCCACAAATAGATTTGATTTTTGAACCAATTTTTGAACCTAGTTTTTTTTTTAACAAGCTAATATTTACAACATCAGAGGCCTACATGAAAACTGACATCGGAAACCAAACAACAACAACACCCACAGAGCTTGCCTTTTGTTTGGGGGAGGTCTATGAGGTTCTCTTTGCTATCTGTTTATTACACTATCGATTTAGATCACAGCTCTGTAAGCATTTTCCTACGGGCAACACAAACTTTATCTTAAAAATAGGTGAAACATTAAAACCTGTCATAAAGACTCAGACAAAATGCCTCCACTATCTTGAGGTTTTAAGAGTTTAAATTTAAATCACATTTTCCTCAGTGTTCAATGCTGAGACAAAACCAACTCAGTCTTCAATGACATCAACTTTTCTGGTTTAGCTCTGCTCTTATTTTTCCTCCTGAAAGAGTCTGAACACAGACAGCATCCTGTCGGAAGACTCTCTCCTCTGGGCACCCCACGGGACCACATGGGAGTGGCCCTGCCAGGCAAGGTGACCCGCGCCGGCCCCCTCCCCTGCTCCCTCACCTGGGCCACACTGCCATGGTGCTGCACAGCCAAGAGAGAGGCGCTCTCCTCTCCTCTGCTGCCTCCTAAAAGCAGTGGGGCCACAGGGTCCTCCTCCCACAGGCGCAGAGGGCTGAGGCAGCTGACTGCTTTCCTGTGTTTCCCTGGCCGATTCCCTTTGGGCTCCTGCACATGCTTACTTGCAAAGAAATACCAAGAAAACCAAATGCTATTAAGTTTCCTCTTGTTGCCATAACTGGTTTGGCTCAGTAAATAGAGCATCACCCTGCAGACTGAAGGGTCCCAGGTTCGATTCCAGTCAAGGGCATGTACCTTGGTTACTGCGGGCACAGCTGATCGATGTTTCTCTCTCATTGATATTTCTGACTTTCTGTCCCTTTCCCTTCCTCCCTGTGAAAAATCTATTTTAAAAAAGTTTCTTCTCGTTTAGTACAGTAAAGACAAGTAACACGAGTCCAGGAAAAGGGGCCTGGGAAGTGACCAGCCAGGAGCTTCCCATGCTGATTGGAGGGTAAGGCTGTCAAACAGGGTTAAAAACCCAAACCACAGGGAGAAGAGGGACACATTTCCACTCAAGACTGATCAAACACTAACCCTTCCTTCCAGTCCTCCCAGTTGCTTTGAATTTAATAACATCCCAAGGCTTTGCAAGTTATTGCCATTTTCATTCATATTTTCAATTCTTCCCGAATTAATTCTTTTATAAATGGCTCTTGGGTCCAGTGTAAAAAAAATATGCAAAAATGCATTAAATTCTATTGTCTCTTTCCCATATTCTGTACATATCGACATCACTAATCTCAGAAGATCATGGAATTGAAATGACATCTTCAAAGAGGTCAAAGTAATTGTTAGGATGTTTCTGCCATTAGTGAAGATTCCATTTAAGTTACAGTTTTATTCAACTCAGTAAAGAAATGTAACATTTCACCGCTGAGTTACAATGGGGTGTTTCGGTGCCACAATGGACCGGAAGCAACCACATCATGGAGAGGTTCCCACTCTCCCTCGGGACCAAGCAGCAGCGGACCCTTCCACCGCGGGAGCTGGTGACTGTGCTCACCGTCAGGTTCCAGTTGATCTGGGGGATCCTCATGTGAAGGTTGAGACTGAACAGAATCAGCAAGACTCCAGTCACCACAAACGCACTGCAGCTCACAAACTCAAAAAAGTAGAGGCCTTCACACGGGGAGCATTCCATGATGGTCTCTATGCAGATGAACGAAATCAGGGCCAAAATCTAGGAAGAAGATTGGAAACATAATATGTGGATGTGAGCTTAGTACATATCAGGGACATATGTGTCTGCCACATTTAAATAAAACCCACTACCGCCACCCTATACAGCCACAGAGTTTCCCTCTGGGGCCGGCAGCTATCACGTCAGGAGCATGACCTGGTTCAGAGGTGCGGAGCCGCTATCACAGTCCTTGTGTGGACAGCTAAGCCCCCCACAGTACACTGAATCCAGTCTGACGAGGTGTGGCCCTTGCGAAGAAGCACAAAGTAGTGTCTGTGATTTTTTAGTTCTATCTCCGCCATGAGTAAGTGGACACTGTCCACACTGGTTTCTAATTTATAGTCTCTAAAAAGGAGGCCCTGCCAAAACCGGTTTGGCTCAGTGGATAGAGCATCAGCCTGTGGACTGAAAGGTCCCGGATTCAATTCCGGTCAAGGGCATGTACCTTGGCTGCGGGCACATGCCCAGTGGGGGGGGGGGGGGGGCGCAAGAGGCAGCTGATCGATGTTTCTGACTTTCTATCCCTCTCCCTTCCTCTCTGTAAAAAATCAATAAAATATATTTTTTTAAAAGTAAAAAGAAGGCCCATTTAGTTAATTCATGAGCTCTGGTTTTTAAAAGTTTATCATTCGACTGGATCACAAAAAGACAGACTGGCAGTTGATAAAACCATTGTTAAATATACCAAAAATAGAATCAACTTCTTTCTGAAGGATCAAAGCTACAGTCTACCAATATGTCCCAAGAGATTGGAGATCAGAAAGTCAAACAGATATCAGTGGAAATTACCAGGTGATTACCAGGCAGAATCCAGGAAAAGGAGGAAGCCCAAACAAAGGCTGAGTTAATGGCCCTGTGATCAAAGAAAGGCGCAGAGTTCTCACACCTAAAACCAGATCGGAATGAGCTCCTGGCCTGCACTTCACCTCTTTAGCCAAGCACCTCACAATCTACCTTAAGTCCAGCCTGCACCAGTTTCCAGTCTAGACCTCACCTCAAAGGCCAAGGACGTACAGGGAGGCCGCTCGGTGGTTCCAGATCTGTCCTTCAAGCCGGCAACATCAGCAGAACTTCTACTTCCCCCTTCCTTGACCTACAGGCAGAATCTGCATTTCTGACAGGATCCGGGGATGATGCAAGCATGGGAAGCAGGTGCTGTTCTGGCTGGGGCCCTTCTCCACCTACTGTAGGTCTCCTCCTGCCTTTCAATGCTCTGCTCAACACCACCTCCTCCCCGTGCCTTCCCCGACTGTGTCCCTCCCTGCCAGACATTATGATTCTGCTCTCTCAGGAAAGCTTGCTCCTCTGTGATTGAATTCTACCTTTCTTATGCTTAGCCCTAGTGGCCTGATGCACAAAATTCATGCACTTGGGCGGGCGGGGGGTCTCTCAGCATGGACTGTTCCCTCTCACAGTCCGGGAGCCCTTGGGGGATGTCTGACTGACGGCTTAGGGAGAAGGCCTAAGCCAGCAGTTGGACATCCTTAGCGCTGCCATGGTGGCAGGAGAGGCTCCCACCACTACCACTGCACCCGCCAGCTGTGAGCCCAGCTTCTGGCTGAGGGGCATCCCCCTGTAAGAGTGCACTGACCACCAGGGGGCAGCTCCTGTGTTGAGCATCTGCCCTCTGGTGGTCAGTGTACATCATAGCAACCGGTCATTCTGCCATTCGGTTGATTTGCATATTAGCCTTTTACTATATAGGATTAAAGACACAGCCAGGCCATCTCTCTCTGCTCCCAAGATACTGAGCAAAATAATTTGCACAGAGCCAACAAATGGGGGCTCGTGGAGCCATGAAAACCCCATAAAACAATTCCTGGTGTACTTGTTAGCATCCCTACAGAAAAGGGAGGGTAGCTCTGCTTCTTCACAGCCAATGCTTTCACAGAAAAAGACACCTTTTTCTAACAATATGTGGTATTGTCACATTTCTATTATAATCAGCACATCAAAGATAAACACATACTTTGTGCTTCTCCTAATGGCTCCTTATTATCTGCAGAACCATAGACTTTAATTCTCCTCCTGAATTACATGCCTGACTTGCAGGCAATTCACAAAGAAATAGTTCATATAAGGGAAAATCCTAAACTTTTTTTTACCCCTATAATTGGATCTCGCAATCTTGGGTAAGAAATAACACACTATACTGATGAGTTACAAATGTTTCTGGTATGCTAACTTCAACCATATTTGTGTGGGAAGGTAACACCTACATTCTTTTTTTTTATCTTTATTGTTCAGATTATTAATTACATTGTTCCCTTTTTTCCCCCTATAGCTCCCCTCCACCTGATACCCATCCCACCCTCCGCCCTCACCCCCCTCCACTGTCCTCTCCCATAGTTGCATGATTTTTGTCCAGTCTCTTGCTGCACTTCCCACACCCCTTTTCTCACCAAGAATTGTCAGTCCATTCCCTCTCTATGTCCGTGATTCTGTTACATTCACCAGTTTATCCTGTTCATCAGCTTATTAATTCACTTAATTTTTAGATTCATTTGTTGATAGATGTGTATTTGTTGTTCATAATTTACACTTTTATCTTTTTCTTCTTCCTCTTCTTAAAGAATATCTTTCAGCATTTAATATAATATTGGTTTGGTGGTGGTGAACTCCTTTAGCTTTTTCTTATCTGCAAAGCACTTTATCTGACCTTCAATTCTGAATGTTAGCTTTGCGGGGTAGAGTAATCTTGGTTATAGATTCTTGCTATTCATCACTTTGAATATTTCTTGCCACTCCCGTCTGGCCTGCATCGTTTCTGTTGAGAAATCTGCTGACAATCGTATGGGTGCTCCCTTATAGGTAACTAACTGTTTTTCTCTTGCTGCTTTTAATATTCTCTCTTTGTCTTTTGCTCTTGGCATTTTAATTATTATGTGCCTTGATGTGGTCCTCTTAGGGTTCCTATATATTGGGGTTCGGTGCGCTTCTTGGACTCCTAAGTCAATTTCTTTCACCAGGTGTGGGAAGTTTTCGGTCACTATTTCTTCAAATAGGTTTTCATTGTCTTGGTCTCTCTCTTTTTCTGGCACCCCTATAATTCGGATGTTGGTATGCTTGAGGTTGTCCCAGAGGCTCCTTATACTATCTTCAATTTTTTGGATTCTTTTGGTTTCTTGCTTTTTCAGCTGAGTGGATTTTACCTCTTTGTATTTCAAATCTTTAACTTGGTTCTTGAGGTGCTCTAGAGTACTTTTAGGTCTTTGTATAATATTTTTTATTTCAGTCAGTGTATGCTTAATTTCTGGTTGGTCCTTTTTCATATCCTTGAGAGACTCTTTCATATCCTTGAGGGTCTCGTTCATTTCCTTGTAGGACTCATTCATTTCCACATTGGTCTTTTCATTTCCTTGCAGGTCTCGTTCATATCCTTGAGGGTCTCATTCATTTCCTTGTAGGTCTTGCTTATTTCCTTATAGGTCTCGACCTTTTCTAGGAGCCTCTTGAAAAACCCTATAACCGTGGTTTTGAATTCCATGTCCAGTCGTTTTTGTTCCTCCATTTCTTTCACATCTGATTTCTTTCGATGTCTCTGCATGGTGGCTGCTTCCCTGAGTTGGTCAATTAGCTTTGTGTGGTAGATGTGCTACAAGGGACAGTGGCTCAGCCTCCCCAGTTACCTGAGGTGGATATGGGTTGCACAGTCTTGATGAGGTTAAGCTCAGGTTAATCGTTGTTAGCAATTGGAGGGGTTGACCTCCAGGCCAATTGTCTGTGATGTTCAGCTGTGCTCAGGTTGGATGGGCGGAGTCTCCGGGCCAAGCAGACAGTGTCAGCTCCACCCTATGCGGCCCCAGGGTCTCTGAGAGAGAGCTGCTGCCGAGCTCCACCTGCTGCCTGAGAATTCAGCCTCTCCCCAAATGAGTCTGCACACCCAATGTCTCACCCAAAGTCGCAAAACAATGCAGTCTGACGGTTTCCTGAATGAAAGAGCAAGTCACAAGCGCTCTCTGCATGGTCACGCTGCTGTGCTGTCCCCAAGCTCACGCGCACTCCGCACAAGCTCGCCTTCTCCACAAGCCGGCAGATCCCTGCAGCACCCAAGCTTCAGCGTGCCCTCCCACTGTCCAGTTTTTACCCTGTATGATAGTGGGTTCCCTGGACTTTGCCCAGAGCTGGAGAATCAGTCCAGTGGGACGTCTTTGTCTCCCCCGTTCGAGAAAACTGGCCGGTTTTCAGCCACCCGCCCTATCCACTGTTGCGCGCGCTCCTCCAAACCTCTCTCCGCGCATATCTTCAACGCTGTCTTCAGCTGCTCCTCGAGTCACAGTGTCTTATCTTCACTTTTATTTGTGGAATTTTCACTCGGCCAGTTTTCTGGTGATTCTGGATGGTGTTTGTTCTTTCGTTAAGTTGTAGTTTTAAAATTGCTGTGTATGACGGTAAGATAGGTGTTTTACCTATGCCGCCATCTTGGTTCTCCCCCAAACGTCAACACCTACATTCTTAAATATTAAAATAAAACTTGTTTCAAGAACATGCAAATCTAACAGACCATTCAAGATAGCAGTGAACAAAACATAAAATTCCCTGCTCCTATTCATATTCTAAAGAGGTTTTTAAAAATTCAGCCCTGGCTCAGTTGGTTGAGCATCATTCCATGCACCAGGAGGTTGCTGGTTTGATTCTGGTCAAGGCACATGCCCAGATTGTAAGGGGGCGTGCAGGAGGCAGCTAATCGATGTTTCTCATTAATGTTTCTATCTCTCTCTCTCTCTCTTCCTCTCTCTCTAAAAAAGAAAATCAATGAAAAAACATATAAAAAAATAGCTGATAAGTAAATTGATATTTAAAAAGCTGAGATTTCCACAACTGCAGCTAAGTATGTTTGGCAGCATCAAAAAGTAGAAAGTGAGGGATGGGGGTTGGTTGATTAAGTTACTATAAAATATTTTAAAATTTTCTAGCCTATGTTGTATCAACTGTCAGGACCTTTCTGGAGGCCTTTGTAATGAACAGTATCACTCGCCAATACGTAATGGCAGGCACATAGTGGGGTTGGAGATTTGTGCTGAGATTTTCCCAAAGCAGATTTATCCTCAAGATGATGAATGGAGCTTCAGCACTTCTGAACTCAGCATTCACCACTCCAACTTCTTGCCTATCTCAACTCCTTTTGCCAGGCGGTGATGGAACAGAATAAGCATTTTGGGGATTCAGCAAATTAAAAGTTGAGTGAGGGATATGTTAAATGGGGTTTAGCTTTCACTTTCATGCATATGGTTACTATAGCTTTCCCATAAGAATGGCTTCCAGATATGCTTTGATCTGACACCATAATGAAGAAACAGGCCCTAACATTCACAAAACAAGTGGGTCCTACAATGCCACAGAAGTATGTCGGTGGTGAAGAGAAACAGGGTCTGAAACATGTGGAGCCAAAGCTAATCAGTGGAGAATTCTTCAGATCCTCAAATGCAAGACACTGTAAGGGGACAATTGTGGTTCCATCGGTATCTAAACGGAAGTTGTGCCCTTTCGAGAATATACTCAATAATGCAGTAATGCAATTATAAACACACTCGACAGTGTCTCCCTTTTTGTTGGGAATCACACAAAATAAAATTTATTAGAATTCCAGGGTCTGTGGCAGTACTACAAAGAGCGAGTACATGTGTGTAGGAGATTACAGTTCATGCCTCCCAATGTGCCAGTTCACATCATGACATACCTGACAAATCTTGAACTGACAAGGTCCGACAATCCCAAATCAATGGCACATAAAATTGTCTCCAACATATTGAAACAGCCTGAAGAAACGAATGTTCCAGTGACAACCTCCTACACATATTCATCAGCAGTCAGTGCATGCTGTCTAAGAGCTATTGATCTTAAAATGGCGGTGCGTGATGCAATGCAGGCAATCCAACATCTGAATCGCTCAGACATGCATCTACTAGTACCTTTCAGATGAATTTTGTATACTTTTTCAGAATTAAGTGACCATACTCAAGTTCAAAAAAATTATCCACCTTGGTGGAGGCAAAATCAGAAAGGGAATACTTTTTAAATTTGTAATTTAATGTGTTTCTCATCCTACATATTCACTGTTGTATCTTTATATATTTAATTTTGTATCTTCTTCCTTCAAGTGGGCCTCCAAATCACCTGTGTCTCTAAACCTGATCTACTTCTGAGTTTAGGCAACGAAAGGCGAGCAGATGAGACATCTGTCACTTCTGGCAGCAGCCTTTAGGAATCATGAACAGTCTCACCTCGCTCCCTCACCCCCCTCACTAGCGACCCCCCTCGTCCCCATCCCCCATTCACACACACACACACACACACACACACACACACACACACACCCCCCGCAGCCAGCAATGTTCCAGGTGGGGGTGGTGGCTCTGTGTGAGGCTGATGGGCAGCCTGCTTACCAGGGGCCTGGGAGACTGTAACATGAGTGGAAGGAAGCCTCCCTTGTGTTAAACCTTGAGATTTCGAGTGTGTTACTAAGCATAATCCAGTTCCTGGTGACCAGACAGGCATAATGTTAAATGTGCACACGCCCTGGGTATCTAATACAAAACCACACATGTGCAGGGTGAACATGTCACCACCTCCCGCACTCTTAAAGACACCGGATTCCAATGGTTTTACAGACAAGCTCTTACCAGATTGTCAGGGTAAAGATATTGACTATGTTACTTAAACTCTTTTAAAACAAACAAACAAACAAAACAATCAGAATTTCAATAACCATCTATGTGGTTAGGTTTGTAAATAGACTTTTAAAAAATACAGGCTTTTTTATTTTTCAAAATTTCTACAATAAATGTGTATTTTTATTTTAAAAGTTAAATATCATATGTATAAACACTTTTAAAACATCCAAGTTTATTATGAATTAAATGTTAGTGCACTCTAAGAATCAATTCTTATTTGTTTTGAAACTATTCAAGAATATTTTAACCCTAGCCGGGTTGGCTCAGTCTGCGGACTGAAGGGTCCCAGGTTCGATTCTGGCCAAGGGCACATGCCTGGGTTGTGGGCTCTATCCCCAGCCGGAAGCAGCCAATCAATGATTCTCTCTCATCATTGATGTTTCTATCTCGCTCTCCTTCTCTCTTCCTCTCTGAAATCAATAAATAAATACGTATTCTTTTTAAAAAGACTGTTTTTAAATGACAAAAACTTTAATGGAAAATGAAAGTCACCCCGCAAGTCCATTGGTCCCGTTATCAGAAGAATTCACCATCCCTAAAGCCCCTCGGATAGCACACAATCCTATTTCCTGGCAGGGCAGGGAGTGGGCACAGAACCGCCTCAAGGCGGGCACACGATAAATAAAAAGGCCACGCTTACTCTCACTAATGTGAGGGGAAGGACCCCCAGGAAGCAAACACAGTCCATGACCCTAATATCCATGAAGACCTCTTTGAAGGTTAAACAAAATCCTACCTGTTCCCTGGCCTTGGGGTCCATCAGCAAATCACCAGTTCTAAAAGGCCTCACAATATATAACCTGTTTGCCTTTATTGGATGTATAGATTATGTTACCTGAACACAGAAATTTTTCTTTCCCCTCAGCGTACCTGTTAACACTGCATCACAGTGTTCGGAGGAAAAACAGTTTGGGAAACAAAAAAAAGTCATGTGCCGGTCAGGACTCAACTTTGCCAGTGCTCAGGTCATGCACAATTTAAGTGCAGAGTGAAAAACAGAAGCTCATTTACCCAGCACGGTAGCAACTACTGAGGACCCAGAGGACACACACACACACACACACACACACACACAGCGGGATCCAAAGCACCTTCAGATCAAATCAAGTTCTAATCAACTCTAGCCCATTCAAAATTAAAGTGTCTCTCTTCCCACCAACACTGAAAAAAAATATTTGAAAGATGAGACGTAGCTTCTATTGAGCCACAAAGACTCAATAGGCAAGTTGCTCAACTGCTGCTTTTGCTGAAAGGCCTCATGATGTGCACACCCGAGAACTCAGAGAGGGCAGTGCAGGGGCGAGGAAGTGAGTGCACTTCAGAAAGCAGCGCCACGCTCGACGCGCAGCTGATGCCAGGACAGGAGCCCGGAGATAGAACCACCAGAGAGGGCCACGGCCTTCCCCACCCTGAGTCCTGACGCCGGGGCTTAAGCGGCTCTAATGTGGACATGCCTGTTAAGTGACAGATACATAAAACATAAGCTCGCAGGCCATGCTGCATGGTCTGCCGAAGGAGCTCCAATAGCTAGCTGTGCCCTGCAAGGCACCGCAGAATTACAGTGCCTTGCATGTAGAGGAGCATCAATAATGTAAGGATGCTCTCGGGCTCTGTCCCGGGACCAGTGCATTCTTTATCTCTGATGGTCACGCCCACTGAGGAAGCAGGTGGCATCCCCATCGTGTAGCCCAGAAGGTTTGGCCCGGGGCCCAAAGCCAGTTCCTCCCCATACCTCGTTCTTGTACACCGGACGACTGACATATAACTTATCCAGGGTCTATTCCTTCCACACACACGTGCCTAAAGGAAAAAGCATCCCTATCGGATTTCTCTCAAGGAACGCAATCTGACTCGGAGCCGGTGTCAGGAGGGCCTCTGACAAACCACACAATCTGATTACCCATTCGCAAAGCGGCCTGACTGCTGCTGCATTTTTCTAAGAAAAATGATCCGAGAGCTGCTCCCCTCAAGGGAGGACATCCCCTGAGGAAGGTAGATTTAAAATATCACCCTCCTCCCCCCCAAGACAATAAACAATAAGCAAATATTATCTGGCTCCAAAGCGAAGGTGCTAAGTGCAGGTATAAATGATTTAACCTGCAATCAGTGTCTTTGCATTTGATCTCTGATTCCATTGTTTTTCTGCAGCTAAATAAATAGTGTCCGAGCTATGATCTGCAAGATGCAGGGAATGAAAAGAAAACCACCTGCTCTGGAAGGGCAGGCATGCCCTCGGGGCTAAGGCACCAGGCTGGCAGGGAGCACTAACTAGGCAGCAGGATTAGTTAAGCAAAGGAGCCGGGGGCACAGGCAAGGGCGTTCCTTGTTGTTGAAAAGAAAGGGAGATGTGAGGACAAAAGGGAGAGGCTGGGGGGGTCAGGGGGGTCAGAAGAAAAGAGATGGCTGAGAGGACCAGAGCAGTGGCAGGTCTGTCACCAGTCCAACCAGCCACACCCCACGCTGTGCGTACTGCAAACCCCGAGGGCTGGGGCTCTTGCTTGCGGCTCCAGGAAGCTGTGGGCTTGGTTTGGGCTGAGTTTGGCCCGCGTCACAAGACCTACTCAACTGGTGCTCCTGACACGTTTTTCAAGCTGGGTTCTACTGTGTAAATAATTTTGCTATTTTGGAATCCTAAAGCCACACATAAGTTAAGAGCTGAACACAGGAGACTGTATTTCCATTTCATTTTTGGCCAGGCTCTCACCTTTCACATACATTATTATACTGACAGAGCAGCGAGCGCGAATGCACACAGATCACACCCACGGATAGCCTGTCAACAACGGCTCACCAGCACAGATCACCGTCTCGGACAAATTAAAACAGGCCTGGACAGCCGACTACCTAGAGCACTCAGACAGTGTAACCCAGTGAAGTGCAAAATATTTTCTTTGTTAAAAAAAAAAAGTCCAGAAAATCTTATTATGTGGTTTGATGATATAATTGCACATGATTTCAGAAAACCACAGGACGGTCAGCATCTTTCTTGCCAAAAGAATACCCACAACATTTTACTGCAAATGCCACCCTGCCCCAAAAGTTCCATTTCGGACCATTTACATTACTAATGAGGCACATGAGGAGCACACAGGACACAAGCTGCTTCAAACCAGACCCGGCTGGCATGTTTACTGCTGCTGGCACCCGTCTCTGCTCCCCGTCCTGGCTTCCTGGAGAAAGCCCAAATCCCAGGAGCACATCCCCACGTGCTCCAAAAGCAAACTCCCCCCTTCCCTTCCTCTCTGCTTTAGTTCTTGGGGCGCTTCCCCAACCCAACATCTGACAAACCACCTTAACCAAATGGGAAAGAGCACTGTTTTTCTCACTGAGTGACAGACAAGAAGACCAAGCGTAGCTTTTTCCTAAAGATTAATTTAGGCTGAAATAATGAACCATAAATTCTCAGAGGCCAGGAGACCCAACTGGAAAACCCAGCTTAGCCATGAGACCCGTGGACCCTAACAGCCCCCAGCACCTCCGCATCATCTAACTGAGGGGGGGGTTCAGGAGAAGAGCCTCCTTAAGTGGCCAAACGGGGGACCCCCAGGGCCTTGCCACAGAGTCAAGGACTTGCGAATTCAGGTACCTTCCTCCCTATCTTTCTATATGAATTCACCAGCACAGTCTTTGTAAACGGTGTCCCCAGCTCTAGAGACAATAAAAACAGTGGCCCCCACAATGTGACCCTCTGATCCTCCTAAGGAGTTAACATTTGCCAAGTCCTACTGTGGGGCAAGTGCTGTGCCAGGCACTGCCACAGCATTCTCTCATTCAATCGCCATTCCATCCGGTGAGAAACAGAGTTGGTTTGCTTGTTTTTAATCGAGATATAATTCACACACCGTAAAATTCACCCATTTAAATTGTATAATTCAGTGGTTTTTAGTATATTCAAAGTTAGGCAGCCATCACCATTATGAACATTCGTATCACCCAGAAGCACGTGGTTTTTAATCACCATGGTGACAAAAATGAGGGAAAGATGCTAAGCAACCCATTCAAGATTAGTCTCATCAGTAGCAGAGTTGGTTTAAATCCAGTCCCTGAACCCTTGACCTCCACTGCTCCCTTCCTGTCCTGCCTCTCCTCGGTGCTCCCCGGGACTTCGTCATGCCACTTCCCCAGCACACACAGACTCCTCCGGTCCAGACCCCATCTCCAGTGCCCGGGCTGAACCAGAACAAGAACTTTAGGAGAAATGACAGATTCCAGGCCGGGACAGGACATTCTGATAAGCATATCAGAAGGCAAGGACGGTACCAAGGACTACTGAGGTTGAGTCAGGACTACAACCTATTTACATAGTTTATAAGCACCTCCTCACAAATACACTTGCTAATTTTAATTTCACGGCGCGGGTGTGTGTGGGGGGCAGGGGGGGGAGGGGGGGAGTAGCCTGACGGGAGAAGCCTGGCAGACATCGCTTTAACCAAGTTAAGAGCGTCAGCGATGGGACAAACCTCTATCATTTGCTTCTGATATGATGCAGTGAAAAGAATACATAATCAGCCCGGCTGGTGTGGCTCAACATTTTTTAAAATATATATTTTATTGATTTTTTACAGAGCGGAAGGGAGAGGGATAGAAAGTCAGAAACACCGATGAGAGAGAAACATCCATCAGCTGCCTCTTGCACACCCCCTACTGGGGATGTGCCCGCAGCCAAGGTACATGCCCTTGACCGGAATCAAACCTGGAACCTTTCAGTCCACAGCCCGATGGTCTATCCACTGAGCCAAACCGGTTTTGGCTCAACATTTGAGCATCAACCAATGGACCTATGAACTGGGAGGTCACAGTTTGATTTCGTTCAGGGCACATGTCCGGGTTGCAGGCTCAATCCCCAGTAGGTGGTGTGCAGGAGGCAGCCAATCGATGATTCTCTCTCATCATTGATGTTTCTCTCTCTCTCCCTCTCCCTTCATCCCTGAAATCCATAAAAATATTTTAAACACTTTTAAAAAAGAATACAATATCATTTCTGTGATGTCCCTGACAATACCACAAAATAACCAGAATCTAAACAGGAAAAAAGTCAGAAAAACCCAAATTCAGGGGCAGTCTACAAAATAACTAATCTGTCTTCTTCCAAAATGCCAATGACATAAAACACAAAGGCTGAGAGACTATTCCAGACTCAAGAAGATTAAAGAGACATGACAACTGAAAGGAACACATGACCCAGGATTTTCCTGAACCATAAGGGAAACATGAATGGAGCCTACAGTTTAGCTATAGTACTGTATCAATGTTAATTTCCTGACTTAGGGATAAAGAAGCACCAAGTCTGCAATGTACTCCCAAAAGACTTAAAATCCTATCTAATAAAAGAGTAATATGAAAATTAACCATTACTCCACTACACCCACAAGCCATGCCCACCAGCCAATCAGGAGCGAGTTTGCAAATAAACCCAACCAAGATGGTTGCAGCCACAGAGCAAGCAGGAAGCTTGGGTTTTCCTGGCAATGGAGGAGGCCAAGCTTTCTACACACCCTGGCAGGGCCAGGCCTCCACTCACGGCTACAAAGTTTCAATTACAGGAAATAAATAAATCCCAACAGAAATGGCTGTGGCCACAGAGCAAGCAGGAGGCTTGGCTCTGCTCCAGGCTACAAAATTTCAATTGTAGAAGATAAATAAATCCCAGATACAAGGGCCTCTGCTTGGGTCTCCAGGGGGCATGGCCAGCCTGCTAACCACCACAGGCCCCTCTCCCAGGCCACCCCACATCCCAAAGGAACCCCCACACTGATCCGGGACACCCTTCAGGGAAAACCAGCTGGCTCCCACCAATGTACCGGGCCTCTATCCTATTTAATAAAAGAGTAATAAGCAAATTGAGCATCTCTCCAACACACAAGATAGCTGCCCCCGTGTGGACACAAAATGGCCACCACGAGATGGCCAGCAGGGGAGGGCAGTTGTGGGCAATCAGGCTAGCAGAGGAGGGCAGTTGGCAGGGACCAGGCTAGCTGAGAAGGGAAGTTGGGGGCAACCAGGCCTGCAGGGAAGGACAGTTGGGGGGGACCCAGGCAGCTCCGCTGACTGGAGGGTCATCCCAGACACCAAAAGGTGGCGGTTCAATCCCTGGTCAGGACACCTACTAGAGCAGTCGATGTTTCTCTCTCGCATCAATTTTTCCCTTTCTCCTTCTCTTTCCTTTCCTCTCTCTCTAAAATCAATAAAAACATATCCTCGGGTGAGGATTAAGAAGATATATATTAGATAAATATACATATACACAGAGAGTCTAGGTGAAAGTATATATTATTTTATACTATTTTTCCCACCTTTGTGTAAGTCTGAAATTATTTCAAAATAAGAAGTCTTTTTAAAATGACCAAAAAATACTGAATATATAGTAAAGACATAAAAACTCATGAGTAAGCACTGACATTATAAAGGGGAAAGCCCAATTGCTCGTCTTTGAAGGTTACTAAAGCATCAGCTTGTATTTAGGAAAAGTGATAAGTAAAAGAAAAGTATCAAGCAAGTACCTTGCCTTTCCTGTACAAACTGTATTTCAGGATAATCAAATGGACGATGAGGAAAAGTGCCTTACAGAATTCCAGCTAAAATACAGAAGGAAGGACAGAATCAGAAAATCACCACTTTGAAATGGATCTAGGCCAGAGATTCTCAGAAAATGTTAACTCTGCTGGACTCAACCTAACTGTATTCTTTTTCTGTTTACTCACTTATCAAAACCATCCTTCTAACTCCCATTCATGCCCTCCCCCACTAAAGCTTTCTCTGGCTTTTCTTCAGCCCAAATCACTCTTCCCTCTCTCTGATGTCCTGTGGCTCTCAGTCTACAGCAGTGGTCCACATACTTGATTCCTACGGGGATCTTTTCAAAATTCTCACCAACGCTCACTCAGAACAAGGTTTCTGACAATCAGGACCATGGACATCTTGGACCACATAGTTTTTTGTGGTGGGGCTGTCCTGTCGATCTTACAATGGGTTTTTTTGTTTTCTGTTGTTGTTTTTTGTTTTTTTTTTGGTGGGGGAGGGTTGTTAATCCTCACCCGAGGATATTTTTTCTATTGATTTTTAGAGAGAGAGGGAGGGAGGGAGGGAGAGTAGGAGAGAAAAATATTGATGCGAGAGCAACACCTCCCGCACGTGCCCTGACTGGGCCAGGATCAAACCCGCAACCAGGTGTGTGCCTCTACTGGGAACGAAACACGGGACCCTTCGGTGTACGGGTCAGCACTCTAACCACTGAGAAACACCAGCCAGGGCTGTTTTATTTTCAATTCCTACCCAGATATGTTCTTACTGACTTTAGAGAGGAAAGGAGAGAGAGAAAGAGAGGGGAGAGAGAGAAACATCTATGTGAGAGAGAAACATTCTGCCCAACTGGGTACCAAACCCGCAGCCTTTTGGTGCACGGACGATGCTCCCAACAACTGAGCCACAGCAAGGGCTCATCCTATGGTGTTTGGCAGCATCCCTGGCCTCTACCCACTAATACCAGTACTTGACTCAGCTCCTGTGACAGCAACCAAAAATGTCTGGTCTCTACCCCCCGGAGGGGGAGACAGGGGAGAAAAAGTCTCCTCCCATTTCAGTGAGAACCACCGACCTCAGCCATGGTCCCCAATGGCTGTTTAGCTCCTGATGCGGCGGGACACACACAACATGGAAGGATTTCTCAAATGCATTATGCCAAGTGAGTAGAAACAAAAAACAGACTTAAACAGCTACATGCTCTGTGATTCTGTTAATGTGACATTCTGGACAAGGCAAGATGGTAGAGATGGAAATTCTCTAATTAGGAAAATCCCTAATTCCAGGGGTTGAGTAGCCACACAGGGGCTGACAAAAAAGCGTACACTGAGACATTTTGAGGGCTGATGGAACTCTGACTGTGGTGGCAGACACATGACTACATATCTGTCAAAACTCACAGTAATGTACATTATAAGAAGCGAAAGTCTCTGTATGTAAATTTAAAAAAAGAAAATGCTGTATAGTCAACTGATAAAGGCATACATAAAACAGTTGTTATACAACCATTCATTTGTATCGTGTGTTTGCACACACACCCATATGTAACATGGTAATAAACACACTGTGAGCAATACTCACCTCTGATTTGTAAGATTCCAGGAAATTTGTTTTCTTCTCTTAACTTATCGGTCTTTTCTAATTTTTCTTCAAACATAAAGTAGTGTTACTTGTGTGGTTTCTTTTAAAAGTAATTTAAAACAAGTCGATGAAAAGATTAATGCAGCCTCTTCTAGGAAGCCTGCACCATTAGCCTTCCTCCCTCCAGGCTTCGCCTCCATTTCTTCCACGCACTTAACACAAGTTGCCCGCAGGCTCGTTCTCTCTGTAGCTTTAGCCTCTCCTGCAGACCGAGCTGCGTGAGGAAGTGCCCACACACGCCTTGCTCCATGTTTACTCCAGTTTACTGCACCGTGGCACCTGTCTCGGGAATCACATTCATCTCGTTTCCTGCTCTGTCCCCTCCCCCACAATAGGCACTTGGGAAAAGGGCTGGCCAATGACTGACCAGCCAATGGGGAATGAACAGACATCTAATAAATGACCATTAAGCCATACCGCCAGGTAACTGAACACTACCCAAAGGGAGATAATTAATGTTTCATGTCAGCCTAGAACACGGGTTCAGGCGAAGGACCTTTGGGATGGCCCCCGCCCACATAAGTTTCTAGCAATGGGCTGGCTTGTCATTTGCCATGTTTATGGATAAGGGACTTGGAATTGTTACTATGTAAGAGAACCTTCAAAATCATCCCAACAGTATGGAAAGCTAGGCTGATGCCATGAATTGATTCAAACTGGCAAACATTTAAGGTTCAAAGATTCAGCTACAGAAATACAGAATAGAGGAGGGCAGTCAACAGGTTTTAGGTGACATGTCATGCTGAAGCTAAATGTTTGTCAGGAAAGAATGAAGAATTAAATTTTGGTGGTAAGAGTTGAACCGAGTAGTCACAAACCTTTCCTTATGTAGCACACTCCACTTTCACATATGCAGGCAAAAGTCTGTTCATTAAGTTATTAAATCCAAACCTTATTAAAATAAATATTTTTATGGTTCTCTGCACATGCCAGAAATATCCAGAGTACTATTTTAAATATTCCCTTACTTCCAAAACAAAAACAACACAGCCTAAGCAGACCAGGGCCCTGCAGCCTGCAAGCTAACAGCTTATCTGCTGCAGACAATAAAAACAAATTAGAAAGCTTCCAAATATCACAATTTTGTAATCCAGTTAAATACATCCCATTCTGTCCATCCTGCTAAATGCTGCTATAAATTTGGAAACAGTGTATGAAGCAACTATTACATGACTCTGAGAAATAAACAGTAGTAGACAGATCAGGGAAATCAGAATTCAAAGTAACACTGAACCAGCAGTCAGTTTTTTTTTTCTTTCTTTCTTTCTTTTTTTTTCCTCTCTAAAATTCCCCAGCTTAGACTCAGGCACAAAAAGTTCTAAAAGCATGAAACATTAAAAAAAAAAGGATTTGAAGAAATAATAAGAGACATAAATTTAAGATTCAATAAGCTCAGCAGCCGATACCAGTTTGGCTCAGTGGATAGAGCGTCGGCCTGCGGACTGGAAGGTCCCAGGTTCAATTCCGGTCAAGGGCATGTACCTTGGTTGCGGGCACATCCCCAGTAGGAGGTGTGCAGGAGGCAGCTGATCGATGTTTCTCTCTCATCAGTGTTTCTAACTCTCTATCTCTCTCCCTTCCTCTCTGTAAAATATCAATAAGATATATATTTTTTTTAAAAAAAAAAAAGCTCAGCAAACCCCAAACAGAAAAAACTCGAAGAAATCTATGCCCAGATGCATCATAATCAAGCTATGAAAACTAACGAAGAAAAAGTCCTAAAAGCAAACATAAAAGTTATACATTATACATAACAATGATTTGAATGGTACTGATTTAATATCAGAAACCATGGAGGCCAGAAAGTAGAATAACATTTTTAAAGTGCTGAGAAACAAACTGTCAACCCAGAACTCTGTATCTAACAAAATTAACCTTCAGGAATAAATGTGAAATAAAGACATTTCTCAAATAAAGGGATATTAGGAGAATTCATAGTCAGTAGACCTGCTCTAAATGAAATGCTAAAATTTCAGAACTCATCAAAGGTAAAAAGGCAAGTTAATGAAGAAAAGGTAGTCTTTTTAACAAATAGTGTTGGGACAACTACACATCAATAGGCAAATATATGAAACTCAACCTAAAGTTTTCACCTTGTATAAAGATTAACTCAAAGGGGTCATAGATCCAAAAATAAAACATGGAACTATCATTCTCATAAGAAAACATGAGAGGGTTCGGTGCAGTGACTCTCAGGGATAAAAAGGAGAAGAAACTTCCCGTTCTTTGTGCTTGCCTGCCCTGAGGCTGGTGCACTGCACCTTCCCGAGGAGTAAAGATATTCACCTGCCCTGAGGCTGGTGCACTGCACCTTCCCGCAGGAGTAGATATTCGCCTGCCCTGTGGCTGGTGCACTGCACCTTCCCGAGGAGTAAAGATATTCGCCTGCCCTGAGGCTGGTGCACTGCACCTTCCCAAGGAGTCAAGACATTCGCCTGCCCTGAGGCTGGTGCACTGCACCTTCCCAAGGAGTCAAGATATTCGCCTGCCCTGTGGCTGGTGCACTGCACCTTCCCGAGGGGTCAAGACATTCGCCTGCCCTGTGGCTGGTGCACTGCACCTTCCCAAGGAGTCAAGACATTCGCCTGCCCTGAGGCTGGTGCACTGCACCTTCCCGCAGGAGTAGATATTCGCCTGCCCTGTGGCTGGTGCACTGCACCTTCCCGCAAGAGTAGATATTCGCCTGCCCTGTGGCTGGTGCACTGCACCTTCCCAAGGAGTAGATATTCGCCTGCCCTGAGGCTGGTGCACTGCACCTTCCCGCAGGAGTAGATATTCGCCTGCCCTGAGGCTGGTGCACTGCACCTTCCCGCAGGAGTAGATATTCGCCTGCCCTGTGGCTGGTGCACTGCACCTTCCCGCAGGAGTAGATATTCGCCTGCCCTGTGGCTGGTGCACTGCACCTTCCCGCAGGAGTCAAGATATTCGCCTGCCCTGTGGCTGGTGCACTGCACCTTCCCGCAGGAGTCAAGACATTTGCCTGCCCTGTGGCTGGTGCACTGCACCTTCCCGCAGGAGTAGATATTCGCCTGCCCTGTGGCTGGTGCACTGCACCTTCCCGCAGGAGTAGATATTCGCCTGCCCTGTGGCTGGTGCACTGCACCTTCCCGCAGGAGTCAAGACATTTGCCTGCCCTGTGGCTGGTGCACTGCACCTTCCCGCAGGAGTAGATATTCGCCTGCCCTGAGGCTGGTGCACTGCACCTTCCCAAGGAGTCAAGACATTCGCCTGCCCTGAGGCTGGTGCACTGCACCTTCCCGCAGGAGTAGATATTCGCCTGCCCTGTGGCTGGTGCACTGCACCTTCCCGCAAGAGTAGATATTCGCCTGCCCTGTGGCTGGTGCACTGCACCTTCCCAAGGAGTAGATATTCGCCTGCCCTGAGGCTGGTGCACTGCACCTTCCCGCAGGAGTAGATATTCGCCTGCCCTGAGGCTGGTGCACTGCACCTTCCCGCAGGAGTAGATATTCGCCTGCCCTGAGGCTGGTGCACTGCACCTTCCCGCAGGAGTAGATATTCGCCTGCCCTGTGGCTGGTGCACTGCACCTTCCCGCAGGAGTCAAGATATTCGCCTGCCCTGTGGCTGGTGCACTGCACCTTCCCGCAGGAGTCAAGACATTTGCCTGCCCTGTGGCTGGTGCACTGCACCTTCCCGCAGGAGTAGATATTCGCCTGCCCTGTGGCTGGTGCACTGCACCTTCCCGCAGGAGTAGATATTCGCCTGCCCTGTGGCTGGTGCACTGCACCTTCCCGAGGAGTCAAGACATTCGCCTGCCCTGAGGCTGGTGCACTGCACCTTCCCGAGGAGTCAAGACATTCGCCTGCCCTGAGGCTGGTGCACTGCACCTTCCCAAGGAGTAGATATTCGCCTGCCCTGAGGCTGGTGCACTGCACCTTCCCGAGGAGTCAAGAAATTCGCCTGCCCTGTGGCTGGTGCACTGCACCTTCCCAAGGAGTAGATATTCGCCTGCCCTGAGGCTGGTGCACTGCACCTTCCCGAGGAGTCAAGATATTCGCCTGCCCTGAGGCTGGTGCACTGCACCTTCCCGCAGGAGTAGATATTCGCCTTCCCTGTGGCTGGTGCACTGCACCTTCCCGCAGGAGTAGATATTCGCCTGCCCTGTGGCTGGTGCACTGCACCTTCCCGAGGAGTCAAGATATTCGCCTGCCCTGAGGCTGGTGCACTGCACCTTCCCGCAGGAGTAGATATTCGCCTGCCCTGTGGCTGGTGCACTGCACCTTCCCGCAGGAGTCAAGATATTTGTCTTAAAAAAAAAAAAAGGAAGTCATGAGAAAAAAACCTTCATGATCAGAGATTAGTTGTTTGATATGACACCAAAAGCATAATCCAGGAGAAAAAACTTGATAAATTAAATTTGATTAAAACTGAAAACTTGTTATGCAAAAGACATTATTAAGAAACTGAAAAAATAAGACAAATACTCAGCTTAAATATTTGCAAATCATGTATTTGACAAAAGTCTTATGTCCAAAGTACATAAAGAATTCTCTTGCCGAGACCGGTTTGGCTCAGTGGACAGAGCATCGGACTGCGGACTGAAGGGTCCCAGGTTCTATTCCGGCAAGGGCATGTACCTTGGCTGCAGGCACATCCCTGGTAGGGGGCGTGCAAGAGGCAGCTGATCGATGTCTCTCTCTCATCGATGTTTCTGACTTTCTATCCCTCTCCCTTCTGCTCTGTAAAAAATCAATAAAATACATTTTTTTTAAAAAAAGAATTCTCAATATTTAACAGTAAGAAAACAAACTGTCCACTTTTCTTTAAAAAATGGGCAAAAGACGAAGAGATTCTTTACCTAAAAGACTATATAGATAGCAAAAAAGCACAAGATGCTTGGCATCATTAGCTATTGAGGGAAATGCAAATTAGAAGCACTATGAGAAGCATTACATTGGGGGGAGGGAGAGAGACGGTAATACTGCCTGCCAGGATGCAGAGCAAACAGGACTCTTACATACTGCTGGTGAGAATGAAAATTAGTACAGCCACCCTGGAAACTCTTTAGCAGCTTCTTACATAGTTAAACATACATGTAACCACATGACCCAACAATTACACTTCTGGGTATTAACCCCAATGAAATAAAAACTTATGTTCACACAAAAACTGTATATGAACATTGATAGCAGTTCCATTCATAATCACCAAAATTATAAACAACCCAAATGTCCTTCGACAGGTAAATTAATAAAGAAACTGTGGTACAGACCTACAATGAAAAACTAGTCAGCAATGAAAAGGAATGAACTATTGATAAAAACGATGTGAATGAATCTCAAATGCATGACACTGAGTGAAAGACAGTCTCCTAAGTTTACATGCTCTGTGATTCCATTCATACAACATCCTGGAAAAGACAAAACGATAGTGATGGGGAGCGGACGAGTAGTTGTCAAGGGCTGGGTGTGACTGCAGAGGAGGAGAATGGCAAGTTCTGTGGGTGAGACTATCAGTGCCCTAACTGCTGTGGGGACATAAATGTGTGTACGCGCTAACATTCACAGAACTGTACCCTAACTGCTGTGGGGACATAAATGTGTGTACGCGTTAACGTTCACAGAACTGTATCCTAACTGTACCCTAACTGCTGTGGGGACATAAATGTGTGTACGCGCTAACGTTCACAGAACTGTACCCTAACTGTACCCTAACTGCTGTGGGGACATAAATGTGTGTACGCGCTAACGTTCACAGAACTGTATGTCCAAAAGTAAATTTTACTGCATTTTAATTTAACAGCACATGTGGAGACCACCAACGTCCTTGGCACACGCCCACATTTCTGTAGCTCAAACCTCTCGTGGTTTTCTTTTGCTCTCAGAAAATACACTCTCTTAATAGATTTTTTCCCCTTATCGGTTTAATTCAAAACCAAGATTTGACCAAATTCCAAATTAGCTTTTAGATGCTGTTTTTCCAGATTCAAAATATAGAATAAAAGCCTTCAATTTTGTCACTCAGTCATGAAACAAAACAAAAATATTCTAAAGAAAGAGACGAATCAATTTCCAAAATGGCAACCAAAACAAACACAAGACGGGGTGGCCTACTAGGCGGGCCACCGGGAGAGCACCCCCACCCGGCCAGCATGGCTCAGCAGTTGAACACGGACCTAGGCACCAGGGGGTCATGGCTCAATTCCCAGTTAAGGCACATGCCCAGGTTTCAGGCCCGGTCCCCAGGAGGGGCCATGCAAGAGGCAGACAATTAATGATTATCTCTCATCATTGATCTCGCCCCCCTTCCTCTCTGAAATCAATAAAAATATCTTTTAAAAATAAATATAAAAAAATAAAGCAGGGGTGGGAAACCTTTTCCTGCCAAGGGCCATTTGAATACTTCAACATCATTCTCAGGCCATACAAAACTTAAAAATTAGCTGAATATATTTGGTCGAACATTTATTTAACTCAACCCTAATGCCTAGACCAAATGCTTTCGCGGGCTTACTACGATATGGCCCTCGGGCCAGATGTTCCCCACCCCTGATTTAAAACATAATGAGGCATAATGTTGTGTCGGCAAGTTAGCTGTATACTTAAGGTTTGTGCACTTTTCTGTGTGTAGATTGTACTTCCATGAAAAGTTCTTAAAAGCAATAATGCAAATCTATTTATAACTAAATTTTAAAAAGCCACTTGTGCCATACCCAATGTATAATATTCCATTTTTACAAGTATGAACACACAGGAACAAAGTCTAAAACAACATATACCTATTAATGGAAGTTCTCTCTAGCTCATGAGAATAGTGGTGATTTTTAATTTTTTCATTTTTTTCCTATAGTCGTCTGATATTTTTTAAAAAACAACAGACACAATACTTTTATAATCCGAAAGTAATTTTCTTCCATTTTGGAAAATAGCATTCAAATTAAAAATATGATATTTATATTACAGATCAATTTATAGATGACTTAGACTGTGCTCCCTGACATAAAGGAGCTTTGTAAGCCTCGTACAGTACCAGATTTCCAAAAGACACTTAACCAGCTGTGTGGCTGGAGCATGACTAAGAGAAATGGGGGAAGCTTCTCTGGTGTTTCTGAATAAAGCGGGAGGGAGTCAGGTAAGAGGTGAAGGTGTTCAGACGGAAGGAGGTCTGTGAGTGATGGTGGTGAGGCAGAACAGATCCTGGCAGGGAGTGGACCTAGGAGGAGACCAGGAAATTTGGGAGGGGCTGAAGCAAAGGCTGTGATGGAGAGAGTAAGAATCTTGTCACAGGAAAAGACCCAAGGGCAGCCCACCCAGAGGATGGTCAAGCATCTCTAACGTGGCCTGGAGGGGAGAGCCCCGCCTGGCAGTCAGGCCAATCAGCCGTGCTCTCTGGAATTCAACCACAGGCGGCAAGTCAGCGTCAGAGCAGTCAGACCTGGAGTGATTTTCAACCGCTCACCTATCGGATATATTTATAACATGTACAAATATCTCTGTCAGAAAATGCAATGCCTACAATTTGGCCTAAGCATTCTCTGATGATTCCTCTGACCTTTAGGAGTTGCTTTTTGGGGTTGCTCCAAAGTTTACAGGAAATAGCTCAGGGCACACACTTCGGAGTCTGAACGCGGTCCTCCACTTCTGCGCAGCTACTGACCAGTGAAACGCGGCTTGTCCCGTAGGGCCTCTCACTGCGGCATTCCTACAGCAGAGATTGTGTTTCCCACTGCAAACAAGTCAGGCAGCGAGGCCTTCCACACAGCCTCACAGTCTTCATACTTTCAGGCAGTTTTTCTTCTTGGAAACAGCCAGGCACAAGGTTCCCATTTCATTAAGAAAACTACCTTCTTTGGCCAGGCTTTCCACTTCCACTCGGGTCCTTGACCAGACCCACTCCTGGGACTCTGTCAGGCCGGCAGCAGCCGTTCCTGGCTATCCGACACAGAACAGGGCCATGTGCTGGCCTCCATGGCCCCTGGCCCTCCAGCCGAACCCGGCGCCGAAGGACGGAGGTTAGCCCTGAAGGGCCAGACCCGAACCCTGAACCTCGCCCCTAAGCAACCCCTGTTCCTCCAGGAGCTCCAAGCACAGTGTATTTGTGTGTGTGTGTTTTAAGTATGTTTTTATTTATTTCAAAGAGAGGGAGAGGAAGAGAAGGACAGGAACATCAGTGATGAGAGAGAATCGTCGCTCAGCTGCTTCCTGCATGCCGCTTACTAGGGAGGAAGCCCACAGTGGAGGCATGTGCCTGACGGGAAACCAAACCGAGACCTCCTGGCTCGTGAGCTGATACGCAACCCCTGGGCCTTAGGGGCTGCACAGACAGAGAACCCCTAACTGAACAGGCCATGGCGTTTCTTTCCCCATCACCCACTCCCCGCCTGTGACTTCTTCACAAATAACAGCTGACGTAATGTTTTACAAATAACAGCTGATGTAATATTTTAATTTTCTCCTACAACTGTGGTCTTGAATTATGACCTAGCCCGGGAGAGCTGAGCTAAGACCCGAACAGCCAAACAGTGCCAAGGAGGGGCGCGTGGCCCCCAAGAGCTGAGCTGAGCCCCAAAGGGCCCAGCCAAGGACTAAGAATCTAGTCCCTAAGTGCTGACACTGGTACCGAGGAGCCCAGCCCAGCCCCTAAACCCCAGCCTCCTCCCAGACAGCTGAAGCCAGTCCTAAAGGGCTGAACCCAGACCCAGAGAGCTGAACCCACTGCCGAAAGGCGGGGCCGCGCCCCAACAGCGGCAGCCCCTCGGAAGGGTCATCAGTGCTCAGAAGCCAAATGGACAGATGCGGGCACAGGATGAAGCACTTGGTGGGCCTCAGGCTAGTGTGAGGCCAGCATTTTTTTTAATTAATTAATTAATTTTTGTTAAACTCACCGAAGGTATCTTTTCCATTGATTTTTAGAAAGAGTTCAAAGGGAAGAGGGAGAAACAGAAACTTTGATGTGAGAGAGACACATTGATTGGCTGCCTCCTGCACACGCCCAACCAAGCATAGAGCCTGCAACCAGAGTACGTGCCCTTGACCTTCAGTCTGCAGGCCGAGGCTCTATCCACTGAGCAAAACCAGCCAGGGCAAGCCCAGTCCTCTTTTAGATGTGACTGGGACACAGTCCAGCCTGTGAGGGGAGGACACAGGCTCTTGGTAGCCCAAGAGCCATGGGCTGCCTTCTGACTGGGAAACTTGGAAGAAAAATGAATCTTGAGTGAATAACTGATTCAAATAAAACCCCCCAAGATTCATGAGGCCTGACGGCTGGGCCGTCCTGGGTTCCCTGCACGACCTGGTTCCCCTGGTTCTGGGTAAACCCAAAAGGAACCCGTGTCTGTTCCTGGCAACTCCGAGCTCCCAACACGGAAGCGATGACTGGGCCGGGGGAGCAGCCCACCCAGGGAGCCCCAGAGGCCCCTCGGAGCACACACCCGCCAGGACCTCCTGGGGTGGAAGTGGTATCGGGTTTTCCGCACCGACCTCAACTACCCATCGCACATCATCAACCGTTTGACAGATGCTCTAATGATGATTTAGGTTCGGGGCAGGACTCAGGGCTTTTAACTTCAACACCCGGGGAGCTTTTGTTGAAATGCGGCAGCAAGTCACCTCTATCTCTCTCCACTCGGTCAGTCATGCGCTACGGAATACATCATCGACACGCCTCACAGAGACCACACAGCATGCTGGAAGGCCTCGCACATGCTTAGTAATTCAGAATAAATCTGTGTGAAATATTATATCTGGAAAATTAAGTTTACATTTTTGTTTTATTTGGTCTTAGTTAAAAATACACTGCCCCGTCTAGCTTAATATGCCAATTAAGCCATGTCTCCAGAATAAGTTTCCCACTTAAATAAATAAGATACAAGCTGCTCCATATAGCGCCTCTGCGCCAGTTAGAAACAGACCCCAGTCTGGGTGGAAGCTTGGCTTGGCAAGAGGATAGCAAACTGAACAGGGCACCCGCTCTGGGCGAACCACCTGGGCATGGCAGCCCCTCCTCCGGTGCCAGGGCCTAAGCCTTCGCAAGCAGAGCATGCAGCTGGTTCGCAGGCTCCCTCACCCTCAGCTAGACCCACTGCGGTGCACAACCTGCCGGCTGTACAAAGTAACTTGGACAACAGAGATTTAGAACAGGATGCGGGGACTTTCCATGTTCCCCTAAGACAATAACACTGCTGAGCCGATCCTGTATTCAGCAGGCCTTAATCCTCTCTGTGTATTAAGAAGTTTACTGTTGTAAACAGGCAACATTTTTTTTTAACTTTAAATTTTGCTTTCATTTATATTGATCTGGTCTGAGACACAATGGCTGATTCTATAGTCCATTAAGAAAGAAAGACAGGGGGAGAGAGAGAGGGAGGGAGGGGGGCAAGCAGGTATCCTACACAACTCTGTAGAACTAGACACACAGGAGGCTCCACAAACTACTGGCCCTGCTGAACTCCCCAGATTTCCTTCTGCCTATCATTCGTCATTCTTTAGAGAGCACTACACCAGCAGCATCCTCGTTACCACCTCCACCACCACACATTTCGGGACCAGACAGAGAGCCATGTGGATGTGCTCACCTGTCCCAGTGGGGGTCTGTTTCCCAATTTCACCTACAAAACCATGCTCTACAGAAATATAAACCAACTAGAGGTCCGGTGCATGGATTTGTGCACTGGTGTGGTCCCCCGGCCTGGCCTGCGCCCTCTTGCAATCTGGGACCCCTCGGGGGGTGTCGGACTGCCAGTTTCGGCACGATCCCCACAGGCTGGACCGAGGGACTCCACCGGTACATGAATCCATGCATCGGCCTCTAGTATGCATATGAGCTCTTTGGTTAATGTCTTCCTGCCCTCCCCCTCCCCTTTCCCTCTGAGATTCATCAGTCTGTTCCATGTTTCCATGCCTGTGCGTTGAGCATCTGCTCCCTGGTGGTCATTGCGTGTCACAGCCACAGAACAGTCATTTAGGCTTTTACATATATAGATATGCTGGCAAATTATCCTGACATCAACTTATTACTAGAGAAATTAAGGAACTGAAAATCAATTTACACCTGCAAACATCAGGGTTTCATTACAATCCAACACTGGGACTCCCCAGTCAGCTGCCTGCCCCAGTCCTTCACTTGGACAATTTTCCTGGGCTGGTTAAACACCTGCAATTTAAACACAGCATCACAAGCAGACTTGATTCGTCATCTCTAGTCTTTCCTAAAACTACTATCCTAAAACACGCCTGAGGGAATTTACCACCTACCCTCTCTCCCCCAAATCATACAAAGGATAAGAAAGATTACCAGAATCCACAGAGCTGTCGCACATCTGGCTTCACAGAAAGGAATCAAACTATCACCCCTCCAGTAGCAGCTGTCACGGGGGAAAGAACGCCGGCCAGAGACTCAGGTTCCAAGGCCACCAACAAACTGGGTCGCCACAGGTTAAGTCACAACTTCTCTAAGGGCCAGATTCCTCACCCGTGAAACAAAGGAGGGGCACACAAGACTCCTTCTGTCTAAAATTCTGAGTTTCAAGATATTTGGAGCCACCCTGAACCCCCTTTACTGGTTTACTAGTATACCATGCTCTCACCTTGCACTGCTCTGCATTACATCGCCCGCCCCCAAATGCAAATGTTGAAGCCCTAACTTTCCAATGTGCTATTTGGAGATGGAGCCTTTGGGAAGTAATTAGGGTTGGATGATGTAATGAGATGGGGCCCTGAGGATGACATCAGTGTCCTTGTGCAAGAGGAGAAATCTTCCCCCCTCTCTCCAGGCACACGCAAACAAAAGGTCATGTGAGCACATGGTAAGATGGCAGTCACCCAGAAGCCGAGAGGAGAGGCCTCAGAATGAAACCTACCCTGCAGGTATCTTGATCATGGACCAACAGTCTCCAGAAGTGTGAGAAATGTGAGAAATAAATTTCTGTTGTTTACTGATTTTTAGAGAGGAAAAAGGGGGGTGGGGGGGAGAGAAGCATCAATGTAAGACACGTTGATCATCTGCGCCCCCTACTGGGGACTAAATCAGCAACCTAGGTACGTGCCTTGACCGGAAATTGAACTAGTGACCTTTTGGTGCACTAAACAATATCCAACCAACAAGCCACACCAGCCAGGGCACAATAGGTATTGGCTTCAATATTCTTCATTGAGAAATAAATTTAGTGTAATGTAGAATTAAAACCAGGAATATAACAAAATTTGATTGGCATCTGTTAAGTCCCATTTGTCATGTCCTTTCCACCTTCATGGCCAAAAGACCAGTTGGCCTTTGTTTCTCACCTGAATTACTAAGTCTCTTACCCGGCTTTGCTGCTACCATCTCATCCTTCTCAAAGCCATTCCTCACATCCTCTAACCCGGAGATAGCCGGCAGAAATATGTCAGCACATATGCAATGCTAAATGGCTACATTTGGCCCGGCAGGCGTGACTCAGAGGTTGAGGTCAACCTATGAACCAGGAAGTCACAGTTCAATTCCCAGTCAGGGTATACGCCTGGGATGCAGAAGGCAGCCAATTAAAAATAAATAAACTGCTAAATTTAAATTTTCTAATAACCATATTTTTAAAGTAGAAACAGGTAAAATTATCTTAATAGTATACTTCACTTATCCCAATACATCAAAATATTATTTTAGCATGCAATCAATATAAAAAAATTAAGTTATTTTACTTTTTTTTTCTATTACATCTTCAAACTCTAGCTTGTGTTTTATCCTTATGTGCGCCGCATACTGGCCACATCTCTAACCACAGCTCCAACTGTCCCCCATCTCTGTCAGAAGATCCAGTTCATTAACCTAACGAATCTGGTCCTTTCCAACCTGATTCCCCTCCCTTACCCCCACCTTTTCCTGGGGAACCATACCTGTTCACCTCCTTTCTGCCCCTTGACTCCCAGAACCTGATACATTCCTTCTCCACAGGACACGCCACACCTCACACCAGGCACTGACATCAACACTCAACATGTGAATGCACCCATTTCCCATAGGCCACAGGGCTTCCCTGACGCGCCTCCTACCCCGGCCTCTATTAAAGCACTTGTTTTGTGTACTTTCTTTTTTTTTTTTTTTAATATATTTTATTGATTTTTTTCACAGAGAGGAAGAGAGAAGGATAGAAAGTCAGAAACATCGATGAGAGAGAAACGTCGATCAGCTGCCTCTTGCACACCCCCTACTGGGGATGGGCCCGCAGCCAAGGTACATGCCCTTGACCGGAATCGAACCTGGGACCCCCCAGTCCGCAGGCCGACGCTCTACCCACTGAGCCAAACCGGCTTCGGCTGTTTTGTGTACTTTCTAATCCCAAGTAGACTGTGTGCCCCTTGGAGGCAGGATTTTTGTCCTGTTTATGTCTGTCTATCAATGCCTACCCCCACCTACACATTCAAATATATACAAAGTATAGTGTGTGTTTTTTTAAATATATTTTATTGCCAAGACCAGTTTGGCTCAGTGGATGGAGCGTCGGCCTGCGGACTGAAGGGTCCCGGGTTCGATTCCGGTCAAGGGCATGTACCTTGGCTGCGGGCACATCCCCAGTAGGGGGTGTGTAGGAGGCGGCTGATCGATGTCTCTCTCTCATCGATGTTTCTGACTTTCTATCCCTCTTCCTTCCGCTCTGTAAAAACTCAATAAAATATATTCAAAAAATAAATAAATAAATAAATAAATAAATAAAATATATTTTATTGATTTTTTACAGAGAGGGAGGGAGAGGGATAGAGAGTTAGAAACATCAATGAGAGAGAAACATCGATCAGCTGCCTCCTGCACATCCCCCTACTGGGGATGTGCCCGCAACCAAGGAACATGCCCTTGACCGGAATCGAACCTGGGATCTTTCAGTCCGCAGGCCGATGTTCTATCCATTGAGCCAAACCAGTTAGGGCAAGTACAGTGTTTTTTTAAAGGAGAATATGTTAGAATTTTTGCCACCATCCAGCTAGTGATCTTGATCTGCCTCTAACGTTATTTAGCCAAGTGTCAATCTCACATTATACATATGTAAGTAGGGTTTGAACCAAAAACGGTTGAAAATAGCAAAATTAAAGAAGCGACTGCCGCTGGAAGAGCCATTGTTCCTGGGGTGTGTGTTTTTTTCCATTGGCACAAAAGTCTGTTAGCCTTAAACTGCTTTCATCGCTGTGCTGGAATAAACGAGAAACCACAAAAATGAAGGCTTCCACTACGCCAGTCATCACAGTGGCAAAGAAATAACCCACCCAAAACTATCCACTTCTGGTTAAACTCTGATCGTTTTAAGTGCTTATTAACCCATTGAACTCCCAAATCTAACTAATCATTTGAAATGTTCAGAGACAAAACTCTGAATTGCAGTATTTCTCATGGTTCTCTCCAGCCTCCAATAGAGGCATCACTTCTCCAGCCCCATGAACTGCTGTTCTTTTCTTTCCATCAGAGACCTTTATAAAAACAAGTAGACCCTCCACCCCAGTCCCACTTGCAACTCTCTTCACACATGTTAAGTGTCTGCTCGCTCTGAGGGTTCTCTTTAAAAAGTTAGCTTGTCAGACCCTGAGCGACCCTCTCTCCCAACACCTTAAGCAAAAAGCAGACAACTTCAGTGATAATTACAGAATCCCTGGTTGTCCTTTTACACTCCCCTACACAAAAGGCGTGGCCACGCCCTGGCCGGTTTGGCTCAGTGGATAGAGCGTCGGCCTGTGGACTGAAGGTTAGATTCCGGCCAAGGGCACAGGCCGGGGTTGCAGGCTCGCTCCCCAGTGGGGGCCGTGCAGCAGGCAGCCGATCAATGATTCCCTCTCATCACTGATGTTTCTATCTCTCTCTCCCCTTTCCCTTCCTCTCTGAAATCAGTAAAAATGTTTTAAAAAAGGCTTGGCCAACCCTCTTATGGTTCGCCCTCCCCCCCTCCGCCTTTTACAAAAATCTGCCTCCTAAGCAAAAGCTTCTGTTTCCTAGTAGCTGCAGTGAATACACACTTTAAAAACTTAGTTAAAAAAAGAAAATAATAATTACAATGGCATTTTATTCCCATATTTCCTCCCCAACATTTTCCACTTAGAACAGAAGTTTATTTAATCATAAATATATAAATATGTCATTTTTCTTTTACGGATCACATATTTTCAAATAAGTTAATCTTACAAGCTACATTAAGTAATACTCCATTTTTTCTTTCTTTTCTTAACAGAGATATATCTATTCATCTATTCAACTGTTTCTCCATGCCTTGCTATGTGACAGGCACTGTTTCAGGCACTGAATAAAGCAGGGAAACCTATAACACCTCTGCTCTCATGGAGTTGACCCAGTCAGGTGGTAAATAAAGCTGGATGAGGGGGCTGGACAGTGCCCTACTTTATTTTATTTTTTTTTAATATATTTTATTGATTTTTTTTTTTTACAAAGAGGAAGAGAGGGATAGAGTGTTAGAAACATCGATGAGAGAGAAACATCAACCAGCTGCCTCCTGCACACCCCACACTGGGGAGGTGCCCGCAACCAAGGTACATGCTCTTGACCGGAATCGAACCCGGGACCTTGATTCAGTCCATAGGCCAGCGCTCTACCCACTGGGCCACACCGGTCAGGGCAGTGCTCTACTTTAGATAGGGTGGTCGGAGCAGGTCTCTTCTGAGCAGAACAGCAATTCTGAAGAACAGAGCCAAGTGGGCATTTTGGGGGCCAGGGCTGGGAGGCAAGGGATGAAAGAATAAACCTCAAATGCAAAGACTCTGAGGCAGGAGTGAGTTAACCAAATGTTAATCAAAGCTTCTGATAAACATGAAATAATCAGTCCCATAAAATTCCAGTCTAAAAAGGCCTGTTGAATGCAGGTTACATTAGGCTTTTTAAAATATAATTATAATTAGTACCTAGCCCCTCAGCCTGACTCCCAATCCTCCATTTCTATAGTAATAAACTCCGGGGCTCCCTGGGGACTCGGCTCTGAAAATCAGTGACAGACTCTGCCGTTTCATGTGAGGAGACAAGGCCACACACGAGAGGCACTGGGATGAGGGCTGGGCTGCCCTGTGCGTGAGATTTGTTCACACAAAAATCCTCCCCATCAAGAAATTAACTGCTTAAAAACATTCAGTTTCCAATACTAAAAAAACAAGATCTTGTCCCGAAGGAAGTGTCACTTTCTGAACTCTACACTCTTCCTCTCAGCCGTCCCCTCTTCAGCTAGCTGCAGGCCAGCTCCCAGCCCTGGACTACTCTGAACTGAGCCTTGAGAAGTTTAAACTGGCTCTTCTCTGGCGCCATCCCCTTGGCCGGGGTACTGGCTGTGTTCTCCCAGCCCTCCCTTCCTCCTTCTGGGCCCTCCGATCCCACCTTGCTAAGGATTCCAAGCCCCAGCACATCTCATCCTGCTTTTTTAATCTTATTTTCCAAACAGAAATCCCAGGACACAGTGTCAGGACATGAGTACTTGCTATAAGAATTACTCTCATTTCAGCGCTTGGAGTCTTTCATAATTTAAAGCAAATAATTTCTACAAAACTTCGGATGTGCTTAAACACGGTCTGATGAGCCAGCACAGGAAAGTGGGACTGTCTGGGAAAACGGAGACTCTGTGATCACAGTCACAGGCCTTTGACTACTGCTCTGTTCTCTAACAAACAGCTGTCCTTTCCAAAGACATCTGACCTCATCCTACAAAAGGATCTGGAGCTACTTCCAGGAATAAGAATAAAAAGGTAGTGACAGTGGCTATGAGTTGAAGGCCAGAATACTGGTATTTCCAGGTTCTTTCAACAGCGAACAGGACCATCCTGGAAAATAACCAGCCTCGGCTGCCATACAGACCTCGGGCCCTTCATGGGGCGGGTCCCGTATGTGCTGCCGCCCAGGTAAATCCAGATCTACCTCCAGGACCCAGGCGGACATCCATTCCACCAGGAGGAAGAAGCGTCTCGGACTCAGCAGGGCACATACCCTCCTGTCCTTGCCTCCTCCACTAAGCATCCACGACCCGAGAAAGGTTCTTACCACTTTCTAATTAACCATGATCCTCCAGGGCTGCTCACAGAGAATTAATCGGGCCCTCTGACTCAGAAGGAGCCAGAAGGTCTTAGCGAGCGCACCGTTTCCCACTGGTAAGTTCTTGTGGGTAAGCCAGACCTCCAGGTATGTTATAGGAAAAATGCTGGCCAAGTCCATAATTTTTTTTTAATGTTCAGAAATTTACTGATATTGCCCTCTGATATAATAAAAGCACTTCTTGAAATGTAACAAAAATTAATAACAGTGCAAAAGAACAATGCAGCCCATTTAATGAAGCATCCTTCCTAACAGGAAAAAATTGGAACCACCATCAGATCTTATGCAGCCTTTGGAAGAAAACGATGCCAAAGCTCTTTTCGTTTGAATTCATCATAATGTTCTTTGCTAATTTCCTTCAATGTTCCAATATTTTTAATTGAGATATAATTCACATGTAAATTAGTTTCAGGTGTATAATGATTCAGCATTTGTACGTATTGCGAAATGATAACCACAAATAAGTCTAGTTAACATCCGTCACCATAATTACAAAATTGTTTTCCTGTGATGAGAACTTTTAAGATCTACTCTCTTAGCCAACTCATAAGTATGCAATATAGTATTATTAAAGTAGTCACCATGTTACATAGTACATTCCATCCTCATACAGTGTTTTAACTAATAAATGGGGGGACATTCCTTTCAAATGGAAAAAATTTTGCTATTAGCTTCAACAAATATATTAAGTACTCCTATTGTGCAGAATGTTTGCTTTATAAGAAAATGTATTGAAAAAAATTTAAGCTTCAAGTTCTGTATTATCTAAATCATCTTCAAGGGCTTCCAAATTATAAAATAAGGACAGTAATAAAAGCTTAATTAAAGTTTATGCTCAATATATTAGCTTTAAGGCTAATCTATGCTAAGGTAGAACTCTTAACAGCTAACACTTTAGCTCGCCAGTTTGGCTCAGTGGATAGAGAATCAGCCTGCGAACTAAAAGGTCCCAGGTTCGATTCCGGTCAAGGGCACATGCTGGGTTGCGGGCTGGATCCCCAGTGGGGGACTTGCAGGAGGCAGCAGATCCATGATTCTCTCATCATGGATGTTTCTCTCTCTCTCTCCCTCTCCATTCATTCCTCTCTGAAATCAATAAAAATATATTTTAAAAAATAAATAAATCCCCCTGCTACCCTGGCCCACACCCACCCAGTTTCTCAACTTGTGTCATTCCAGAGATATTTTATAGTGAACAGGGTAGATGACTTGGTATGTGAGAACTGCTAAGGACTTTGAATGGAAGGCTCCTGGGTACTAACGTCAGCCCCTATTTTCAAATGAGGAAACCTGTTTGAGGCCTGAAGTAAACATGCCACTGGCCAAGCTTCATGGAGATAAGAGGCAAAGTTCATATTCTTGGAATCCATTTACCTCCCATCCCCACCCCCAACACACACATACACACGTAGAGCTCTAAACAAAGGTGACTTCAGGTGATGTTTTTCCCTCTGCCCTGAGCATTCTTCCACCAACCTTCCCTTTCCCATATACATTTTATAATCAGTTTGTCTCTAAAAACACCTCGCTGGAATTGTGGGATTGTGTTAAACCTACAGGTCAATTTGTGGAGAATTGGTATTTTAACAAGACTGAGTCCTCCAATCCATGAACACAGTATGTCTGTCCATTTATTTCAGATGGTCTTGGATTTCTTTCTTCAGTGTTTTAGTTTTCAGTGTGCTGATTCTATACATGTTTTGTTAGATTTATACCTATTTCATTATTTTCAGATCAACTGCAACTGATATGGGTTTTTGTTGTTTTGTGTTTTTTTCATAATTTTAGTTTCCAATGATTTGTTGCTAGGATATAGAAATACAATTGACTTTTGTGTATTGACCTTGTATCCTGCAACCCTGCTACCTTATTATTCCCAGTTTTTTTATAGATTCCCATAGGGTTGTCTACGTAGACAACCATGCCATCTGCAAATGGGGACAGCTGCTCTTTCTTTCCAATCTGTATGACTCTATTTTGATTGCACTGGTTAGCACTTCCAGTAGGATGGTGAATATCAGTGGTGAGAGCAGATGTCATTACTTTGTCCCCCATCTTGGGGAAAAGCATTCCCTCTTTCACCACTACGTTAGCTCCATCTATCTATATATGTGAACTGTAGATTTTTCGGTAGAAGCTCCTTTTCAAGTTGAGAAAATTCCCTTCTCTTACTGGTTTGCTGGTAGCATTTATCATGAATAAATGTTGAGTTTTGTCGAATGTTTTTTCTGCATCCACTGACATAATCATGTGGTTTTTGTTAAGCCATTCACATGGTGGAATACATCTACTGATTTTGGAAAAGTGGAACGGCCTTCTGTTCCTGGGATCAATCACAACTGGTTGTGGTGTACCATTCGTTTTACATTGAATGTTGCCGGATCTGACTTCCTAGTTTTGCTGTTGAGGATTTCTGGGTCTGTGTTCATGAGGGCCACTGGTCTGTAGTGTTCTTTTCTTGACCTATCTTCATCTGGGTCTATAAAACAGATGTGCACTATACACTTTTCTGAGGTCATAGATGGCCATTTTGCTATTTTTAATCATCATGAAAACTGAGAGTAGTTTTATCTTTGCTTTACTGCTAGACTCTGGTTACAAGTCCTTGACCAGGAAGACAACTTCCAAAGATAACAACAATCTTCCTAAAGGAAAATGCAACTGTTTTACAAGGAGCCGCAGTGGCTCTGAGAAGCTAATGCAGTGACACCCACTACTTCACCACCTTCACCTGCAAAGCCGCTCCCCTGCCCCAGCGCATCCCCTGAGAGCAGAATCCACGAGGGACCGGACTGAGTGGCTCTGGATGAAAACAGGCCATGGTTTCCATCGAATGAAAGATATATTATTACCCCACCCTGAATGCAAATACTCCTATCTGTCTCTGAGTTACCCAGGAAAGCACCTATCAAATATTAACCCCTTAATTCCTACAATGCCTAAAATGCCCAATCATGACCACCCACATACTTACTGAGGAAGCCACGACACAACAACGTTAAAAGATTTCAAAATCGGCAGAGCTAACATTCGAATTTAAACATCTATTACCCAACTTGTTAGAAAAAGGCCTACAAAAATGCAATGCCGCGTCAGGTCGATCAGGCAGGGGAGGGGCTCAAGAGCTCCCTGAGCGTCCTTTCAGAGCAGAAATGCTGATTCTGCTTTTGGTACTTTTTGTTTATCTTGTTAATCATCGTCCCAGGATATTTTTCCATTGATTTTTAGAGGGAGTGAGATGGGGGCATGGTGGTGGGGGGTAAGAAAAGAAAACCTGGGGGAGGCCTCTCTGATTCTGCATTTCTAACAAGCTCTCTGGTGCTGGACACGCTGCTGACCACTAGGAGTAGCAAGGATCTACAGGTGGCAATGGACCACAGACCACAAGAAATATCTGTAATAGCAGAAATGAAAAAAGGCAAACTTTTCTCAAAAACCAGAATGAGGGAGGACTTATCCATATTTCTTTTAATTTTTTTATTTTTATTTACTTCAGAGAGGAAGGAAGGAGAGATAGAAACATCAATGATGAGAATCACTGATTGGCTGCCTCCTGCACGCCCTACACTGGGGACTGAGCCCACAACCTGGGCATGTGCCCTTGATCAGAATCGAACCTGGGACCCTTCAGTCCGCAGGCCTACACTCTATCCACCAAGCCAAAATGGCTAGGGCTTATCCATATTTCTTGATGGAATTCTGAGCCGTGTAACACCCTAGAACTATCTTCATATCTTCAGCCTTATTTTCCAGTTTAAATTTAATTTCAATTTCTTGGGAGATTTTTCCCTTAAAAATCCTGATATTTTTTATCAAGGCTGAGAAGCCAAGTACATGGAAAACTGGTATGTTTTTTTGTTTGTTTGGTTGGTTGGTTGTTTTTTTGTGCGGGTTTTTTTTTGGAGGGGGGCGGGGGTTGGTATATATAATTGATTTCAGAGAGGAAGGGAGAAATACAAACATCAAGGATGAGAGAGAACCACTGATGGGCTGCTCCTGCATGCCCCCTATCGGGGATCGAGCCGTAACCCTGACCATGTTCCCTGATGGAGACTGAACCCTGACCTCTGCTCAACCACTGAGCGAACCGGCGGGGCAGAAGGCTGTTTCAAGTTGCCATACCTTCCAAGCAGGTTCCCGTCCTTCACTCACCTCCACATAACCTCTCGCCGTTTAAACTCTAGAGATGAGACAAACAGCAGGGCTAGGTGACATTTTAGGGGCTGGGCCCCAAAGTTCTTCCAGATGCAAAGCTCTATACCAAGAGCTCTATACCAAGCATGTCAAACTGGTGGCCTTTGGGCCGCATGCCCGTTAGCCTTTGAGTCTGACTTGCCTGCACACCAAAATAACACCTTCAGATACCACTGGCTCCCAGTTCTGGCCTTAGCTGACAAAGTTTCAGCAACGAGCTGATGACTGCTGGATAGCATTTTATACAAATTTACTGGGTTTCAATGTCTTTACCAGATCTTTTGAGTGGCAAGTTCTATCTACTTTCCTGAGTCCACAGAGGACACAAAGCAAGGTGCTTCACAAGGCCCGCATTCTACCTGGACGGGAGGCCCGCCCCGCCTTTTATTCCTTTCTGTTATCTGCGCTGCGCTCCAACACTGGCCAGCTGCCCCTTCTAGAAGGCAGTTCCACACCTCCCCCCACCTCCTCCATTCTCTTTGCTAACGGCAATGCCTAACTACCAACCAGCGTACCTCAGGGCACAGAGCACTGTAGCTTACGTAAGGTCGGCTTAAAATTCTGGGAAGGCAGAGCTTGCTCCTTTTGTCTTTCCTTAGAGCCCTTCGGAAACAGCCCCCAGCAACCGGCAGAATAAGCCTTTTCACCCAGGAGATATAAAACAGTCTGTATCCCACAGTCTACAGACACTGGGGCCTTTATTTAAAAGGTGTCCCCGTCTTATATTAGTCCCGAGGAACGTTTATTCTATGTACTCAAGTCAGAAAAAGAAGCCTGATGCCTGGGGGGAAAAAATATATATATATACACACACACCCCTACGTTACAGCTCTCTGAAAAGTCTTTAAAGTTTTGCTGCCGGGCCTCGGAGGAAGGCCTACCTGTGACAGGGAACCTGGGGACAGTTCTCCTGACCGGGAGCATGCCCTGTCCACTACAGAGCCAAGGCACTGCCCAGCGCGGCCTGCGACAAACCCACAAAAGAGGGGCAGAGCCGACAGGCCCCTGCCTCGGACACCCTGGAAGCTGAAAATAAGAATTCTACAGAAACGAGCTCTGCCACAGACAAGTCCAACAGAAAGTTCTCTGTTTCGGTTACCTCCCAAACTGGCTGCCCTCCCGCAGTGATTTCACTCCGGGTACCAGCCGGGCAATGCCCAGCCCCGGTGCTGGGGCGGAGGACCCGGGGATGCCGCCGGTTCTGGGTTCTAGGTTGATGAAGGAATCGGAATCGGACCTCGACTGTTCAAACTGGGGACTTTTGTGGGCGGATCTCGGCTCCCCCTCCGAATCCGGGCTCCATGGCTCCATTCCACAAACATGTACGGAGCGTCCATCCTCTGCCCGGCGCCGGGGAGGACACCAAGCCACGGTCCCCAGCGGTGGGAGCGGACCGAGAAGGGCCGTCAGCAGGGGTGGATGTTGTGCGAAAATCTGACACAAGTTGCTACGATCCGTGGTATCCAGGGGCAACGTGATCCCCAGGCCGGCTCCGCGGGCCCCCCCAAGACGCAGCATTTAAACAGGCGCCCACAGCCCGGGCGGGAGCAGGCAGGTAGGCCCGGGGCAGGTGCTCAGGTGGGAGGCGCACACCTGAGGCGGCCGGCAGAACCCCCAGGGGAGTGGAAAGGGCGGCCCCGGGGCCCCGGGCGGGAGAGAGGGTGCAAGGAGCAGGGGTCCGGCCCCACGAGGCGGATGCGCGGCCGAGGCCAGCGGGGCCTGCGCCCCGGGAGGGAGCGGGGGGAGAAGGCGCGCGGCTAGGCCGCCCGCCGTTACCTGGGGCCCCGCCCGACACCTACCACTTGGGCGACCTTGAGGCCGCCGAGCGCGCCGCGCAGGTAGTCGGGGTCGCAGCGCAGGCCGGCCAGCCCGCGGCGCTGGCTCACCGGCTCGGTGGTGGGCTGGTACGGGCTGCTGGCGCCCGAGATCATGGAGGTGCTCGAGGCCTCGCCCTCGAAGCCGTCCAGCTCCTCGCCGCTCCGCATGCTGCCGGCTGTCCGGGCCCCCTCGCACGGCCGGCCCCCGGCGCCCGGAGCTGGGGGGCTCAGCGGGGCCGCCGCATCGCCGCCGCCGCCGCCGCCTGGCTGCCCGCCCGCGGCCCGCCCCGCCGCTGCCGCCGCCGCCGCCTCCTCTGCACCCGCCGCCGGCTGCGGCCACGGCTCGGTCCGCTCGGGCTCGGCTCCCGCCGCCTCAGCAGCGGAAAGGAAAGGAGGCGGGAGCGAGCGGAGAGGGAAGGAGGCGGGAGCCGGCGCGGCGGCCGGGAGGAGGCGGAGCGAGTGCCCGCCAGCCGGCCGCTCGGCGGCGCTCCGAGGACCCGGGAGGCGGAGGCGGCGGCCGGACCGCGGGCTCTCGGGGGGCGGGGCGGGGGCGGGGCGTCAGGAGGCCCCGCCCTCACCTGCCCGCGCGCCGGCGGGGTCCGCGGGGCGGGGCCTGGCGATGCCTGAGTGCCGGGGCGAGGGGTCGGGGAAGGCGGGCTGCGTGGACCGGGAAGAACCCGAGCTGAGGGAGAGTGTCGAGGTGGACCCAGGGGCACGGAGGTGCGGTCCCGGGGAGCAGCCTCTGGAGGAAGTGGGGTCCGTTGCAGGTATACGGCCTGGAGGACTCCCCGATGGGCTCGGAGGTGCGCCGCGCGATTCCGGTGCTGGAGCTGCGTGGCCCAGGGCTGGCCTGACGCAGACCGTTAGCTGACTAGACCGGGGCCGAGCGTCTGGGCTCCTGCCCGGGCGCCTGGCAGCAGCCAGCTCTGAGGCCGGGCAGAGCGGGGCAGGGGTGTGGAGCAGGGGTGAGGGGGGTCGCTTACTGCGGGTCTGCAGGGCAGATACACGATGAATATTTGTGAATAACTGCAATGTAAGTTCTGGGTCCACCGGTCTGACCGGGAAGGGACGCTAGCACCCAGTCGAGTACCCTCGGGGACCCTCTCTTAGATGAAAAAGTTTTGGGAACTCTGTCTAATCAAGTCAGATTAAACACAGGCTTTTGCGCTGACGGGCATTAATTCGGGGCCAATTTACAATTCAAGTGTGAAGCTTAAGTAAAACATTTTCCTAAGAATCGTTGCTTTGGTACCCGACCTTTTTTTAAAATATATTTTATTGATTTTTTTTTACAGAGAGAAAGGGAAAGGGATAGTTAAAAACATGGACGACCAGAATCGAACCAGGACCCTTCAGTCCGCAGGCCAATGCTCTATCCACTGAGCCAAACGGTCAGGGTGGTACCCAACTCTTACAAGCCACAATGTGATGGCACTGAACGAGGCACCCCACGGAGGTATTGTTCCCATTTTACAGACGAGGGGACTGAGACTTGAGCGCTGCAGCAGCCTGTCCCAGGACACACACTTAACTTGTGGGTAGAGTCCAGGTTCCAACGCTCTTCACTACACAATGTTGCCTAATATACAACTCAAATAGGCTTGTGAATTCCATGCTAAGCAGTAAATACCAAAAGGGTTCTCCCCTTTTGGTTACCAAAAATGAAACTTAGTGACTCTATTAGTAATACTCTATTCAATCAGCAAATATTGGGCACTTAGTACGTAGTAAGCAATATGCTAGGAACTGGAGACAGACTGACAGTCAAAGATGATAAGCTGAAGTGTTGGAAGCAGGCTTTGGCCTCTGCTCTCTCCCAAAATCTCAGTGAAATGACAATTACAGGGATTTGTTTTTTAAAGGGCGTTAAAACCACTGGGACAAAGAATGGGAAAGAAGACAAGGGCAACAAAATGTTGGAAGCAGAAAAGCAAATGGGCAAGTGGTAACTGACTTAGCAGGTCCCAGAAAGCTAAACTGTCAGCTGGCACAGGCCAAGGCTGAAATGCAACTTAGGTTCCATCACAGAACAAAAGGCTTTGGCATAGGCAGCACCAGCACAGCTAGAAATGACAGTGAAGGCAAGAATTTTAAAAAAAAACACACAACACAACAAGGTCAATTCAGAGAATTTTAAAGAAGCAATTGGATCCCTGGATCCCCTCTCATACTCATCCCCCAAGACTGGAGTTCTAGTCTCTGGAGAAGGTAAAACAGAGGGTCTCAGCTGGGAATCACTAGGCACAGTTGAGGACAGGAGTGCCATACTGAAAACTGTGTGTGTGTGTGTGTGTGTTTGTGTGTGTGTTGTGTCCCTGGATACTAAGTAACTAGAGGCCCAGTGCATGAAATTCATGCACTGGAGGGGGATGTTCCTCAGACCAGCCTGTGCCCTCTTGCAGCCTGGGACCCCTTGGAGGAAATCTGCCTGCCGTCTTTAAGTCTGCCCCCTGCCTAAACCAGCAGGCGGACATCTCTCTCCCAGTTCCAGACCCCTCGCTCCTTACTGCTCACCTGCTCACTGCTACTTAGCGCTGCCACAGAGGTAGGAGAGGCTCCCACCATCACCGCTGCGCGTGCCAGCCATGAGCCCGGCTTCTGCACACTGGCTCCTGTGTGGAGTGCCTGCCCCCTGTTGGTCAGTGTGCGTCATAGCATCGGTTCTGCCATTTGGTTGATTTGCATATTAGGCTTTTATTATATAGGATATGGAAGAAAAAAAAGAGTTAAAGGAAAGAAAATCTCACAGGAAATAGTTAAAAAACAGAAATAGAAAATGAGAAAAAAAATTAGAGCTATAGTCCAAGAGAATAATAGAATCAGACTTCCAGAAAGTTAGAAGAGAGTGAATGGAAGGGAAAAAAACCCCAAAAATAATAATTCAATAACATTTTTCAGAACCAAAGGACATGAGTTTTGGACTTAAAGGACCCACCAGTGCCCAGCATAGTGAATGGCGCATCAGACCACTGGAGCAGAGAAGAGCCTTGAGGTTCCAGGAGGAACGGAGCAGGTTTCGTTATAAAGGATCAGGGGGCAGAAAGGCATCAGAATGGGGCAACGCTTCCACATACTGAGGGAAAGTGAGCCCACCTAAGAAGTCTGATTACAGCTGAGTGTGAGTCAGGTGTGAGGTTGATGGAAGACTCAGACATGCAAAGACTCTGTCTCTCTCTTTCTCAGAAGGAAGCTAGAGGAGGACATCACCAGAACAAAGATTTAAACCAAGGAAGCAGCCCTGGCTGGTGTGGCTCAGTGGATAGTGTCATCCTGTGCACTGAAGGGTCTCGGGCTTGGTTCCTGGTCAAGGGCACATGGCTGGGTTGCAGGTTTGATCCGTGGCTCTGGTTAGGGTGCCTGTGGGAGGCAACCAATTGATGTCTCTCTCTTACATCAAGGTTTCTCTCCACCACCTCTCTCTCTCTCTTTCTCTCTCTCTTCTCTCCCTCTCTCCTTCCCTCGCACTCTCCCTAAATTCAATGGAAACATATACTCAGGTGAAGACGAATAAACCAAGGAAGCAGAGAACAGAGGGTCTGAGAGAGAGTGGAAGGGGGCAGAGACCCCTGTGAGGCAGGGCTGGGAGTCAACCAGCCCAGAATGGAGCAGCCAGAGACTTCAAAAGACCTCTTCAAGGTGAAATTAAGGAAAGATACATAGTTTGGGGAAAGTTTTGAAATAACTAGTGATAAATGCCTCAGAAGCTATGTAAATATTCATAGATATTAATTGCAGGAAAGATAAAATGATATATAGAAAAGGACAAGTATGGCCGAGACCGGTTTGGCTCAGTGGATAGAGCGTCGGGCTGCGGACTGAAGGGTCCCAGGTTCGATTCCGGCAAGGGCATGTACCTTGGCTGCGGGCACATCCCCAGTAGGGGGCGTGCAAGAGGCAGCTGATCGATGTCTCTCTCTCATCGATGTTTCTGACTTTCTCTCCCTTCCGCTCTGTAAGAAATCAATAAAATATATTAAAAAAAAAAAAAAAAAAAAAAGAAAAGGACAAGTATGGTAAATCACATGGCTCAACTGTGAATAATATTTGCATAATTATAATAATGTAAACAATGAATACTGACCTACCCAAAAGTATGTGATCTTATTAGGAGAGGATGGGGTCCAGATGTGTGCGTGTGTGGTAGGGAGATGGGGAGGGTGTGCAAGAGACTGAAATATTCATCATTCATCAGGGGAGATCAGTAGATGCTTAAAACTGAAAAGCCAGGAGGTAGCAGTGTGCGCGTGTTCATTACAAATACAAAGGTTAGGGGTTGGGCCGGGCTAGAAGGGGTCATTGCTAGAAAAAAAAAAAAGGACATATGTAATACTTTCCAATAAGAAAAAATACATATAAAGGTAAAAACAAAACTATCCAGTTAAAAGTTACAAAGCGTTGCCTCTGGAGGCAGGAAATGTAATGGGGTTTGAGGCCTTGTGGAACTATTTGATTCAACCATGTGCACTTATAACTTTAATCAAAATAAAATCTAAATTAAAAACATTAAAAAGAAGAAGAACATGAGAGTCGGTGCTTAACAAGGCAGATAGAGCTCCTGCCAGCAGAGCCGTGGAGAATGAGCACTGAACCCAGTAAACAACAGCGCGCACAGAGTGCTGTTCATGGTGGCATGGGGATTTCCAGCAAAGATTTCATTGAGTCTGTGGCTGATATTTGAAACGTGAAGAGCAGTTAGCTAGGCAAAGAGATGGAAAGGGTGGGTGGAAGTGTGTTCTGGGCAGAGGGAACAACATGTGCAAAGGCACAGACACAAGCAAAAGCAAAGCACAGTGAAGAGGCTCAAGCCCAGAATTCAAGGGGAGGAGGCCTGGCAGACAAGACCTACGCTGAAAGGTAGCCGGGGCCAGCCTCTGCAGGGCCCCCCGGGCCCCAGGAGAGGGTGGACTCTGAACCAAGGGGTAAGCGGGAGAGCGGCCTGTGAGGCCTTTTGGAATGCTCTCTCTGGCCACAAGTGGGAGATGGATTGAACGAGGCAAGACTGGAGGTTCCCCTCCAGTACTTATTGTTTCCTGTCCCTGGACAGTAGCCTAAGTTTATTTTTAGTTCCAAGGACAGACTCAAATTTTTTAACTTTTGCTTTTTACCAGAATTTCACAGACTTCCAAAAGGCGTTGTTTGGAATCCCACAGAGTAATAGTAGATGAAACTTGGTATGTTGGTGCCTTCCTCGGTGTTAAATTGCAATATAGCATGAGTCGGTGGCTATAGCTGCGCCTCGAAGGCGTTTACAAGAGCTGAAGTCAAAATGAAGATAAATGAATGACAGAGAAGATAAATTAGATAAATACGCAGGAGCCTAGCCAGCCTTTGGACAGGTCTCTGGGTTTCAGGGTCTGAGCCACATAGCGAGGGCTGACTCAAGGCAACTGGACTCAGAAGAGCCTGATGGACAAACCAGATGCTGCTTTACTCCTTGCTGCGGGTGGAAAGAGTCTCCCAGCAACTGGAGGGCTGACGCTTATCTCAGTCCCTGAGCTCATCCTGAGAGTATATCACTGTTCCCCGGATACTCTTCTTCACCTGGATCAAGCCTGGCCTCTTCCCAAGTCCCTCAGCCGCTCGGTCAGCCCTGGGCTGTCCCCTTCCAGGGACAACCACCTCCAAGTCGGGAGACTCCTCACTCCAGCCCCTCTCTGCAAGCGCGCTGACTCCACGGACTCATGGAGGGCCCTTAGCGTCAAAAACGTTGATCCTGCAAGGACTTTAGACTCTAAATTCCACGAAGGGCTGGGAGCAAAACACCCTCCCAAACGGTGGTCCTGCAGGCTCTGCCCCTGAGACAGTGTCTGATAACGGTGAGGGGGGTCGAATTTCACTTCAGTTTTTAAAATGTATTTATTGATTTCAGAGAGGAAGGAAGAGGGAGAGAGAGATAGAAACATCAATGATGAGAGAGAATCATTGATCGGCTGCCTCCTGCACGCCCCCTCCTGGGGTTCGAGCCCGCAACCCAGGCATATGCCCTTGACTGGAATCGAACCTGGGACCCTTCAGTCCGCAGGCCGACGCTCTGTCCACTGAGCCAAGTCGGCTAGGGCTTCACTTCGTTTCTTACTGAGATCTCTCCCAGTGCAACTCTGTGAGTGTTGGGATGGGGGTAGCTTTTCCTGTAACTCCAGTTAAACAGTAGATCGAATCTACTACTTTTAATAAGCTCAGTAATTAGCAGGAGCCCTAGAGACTTCTACCTCAAACAGAAAAATTTAAAGAGAGGTGGTGAGGCCTAGCCAGTTTGGTTCAGTGAATAGAGCATCGGCCTGCAGACTGAAGGGTCCTCGGTTCGAGTCTGGTCAAAGGCACATGCTTGGGTTGCAGGTTTGATTCCCAGTAGGGGGCATGCAAGAGGCAACCAATCAATGATTCCCTCTCATTGATGTTTCTATCTCTCTTTTCCTCTCCCTTCTTCTCTGAAATAAATAAAAATATAAAAGATTTAAAATATACATATATTTTTAAAAACAGAATTCCCCCCCCCAAAAAAAAATAAACAGTAGTGGTGAAATTGAACATTTCAAGTATAAAATATATAGCAGGAAGAAATAATCCTATCTACAAAAAGAGTAATATGCAAATTGACCGTCACTGCAACACACAAGATGGCTGCCCCCATGTGGACACAAGATGGCTGCTACAAGATGGCCAGCAGGGGAGGGCAGTTGGGAGCAATCAAGCCTGCAGGGGAGGGCAGTTAGGGATGACCAGGCTGGAAGAGGAAGGAAGTTGGGGGTTACCGGACCTGCAGGGAAGGGCAGTTGGGGGTGATTAGGCCTGTAGGGGAGAGCAGTAAGGGGTGACCAGGCTGGCAGGGGAGTAGTTAGGCATCAATCAGGCTGGCAGGGGAGTGATTAGGGGGTGATCAGGCTGGCAGGCAGAGCAGTTAGGAGCAATCAGGAAGGCAGGCAGGCAAGCAGTTGGGAGCCAGCAGTCCTGGATTGTGAGAGGGATGTCTGGCTGCCTTGGACATCCCTCAGGAGCACCCAGATTAGAGAGGGTGCAGGCTGGGCTGAGTGACACACAACTCCCACCTCCTGTGCATGATTTCGTGTACCGGGCCTCTAGTTATCAGTATTAAGCATGAACCAAACACCTGAGAAAGTCTCATGTTTAATGTCACATAACATAACTACTTGATATGATTCTATTCTTGCAATGCCTTTCAGAGAAAAGTGCCCATATAAATTCCTTACATCTGAGGGATTTGACTCAAAGATGTAAAAATAAACAATCCATTTTGGTGTTTGAAAGCAGCAGATGCTCCTGTCTTCTTTGGGGGATGGGGCTCCTCCAAAAGTGTTCCCCCGTGTCTGGAGGGAGGGGCCAGGGCAAATTCCAGGCGGAGCGGTTCAGGGGTTAGAGTCAACCACTGCTTCTGAAAAGACTCGTCCCTTCAGCCAGAAAATGTTCTCCAAATCTTCTCTAAAAATAGCGCTCGCTGGGATTTTCCAGTTTGACATTCCTTTGGTTCCTATGACCGAGGACAACCCAAGCCATCCATCTGCGTCCCTCCCGGGAGCCTCCAGCGGAATCCCAGCCTTTGTGGGACCCAGTTCCTACGTGGCCTCCAGACCTTGCTGGCATTGACAACTCAGGGAAGGTTTGTCTGCTCAGCAGTTGCTGGCTTCTCCCCGGCTGCCTGCTGCCTTCCCTTCCCCTGGCAGCGGAAGAATGGCCTCCTGGGAAGAAGGTCAAAGGGTGGCTCCAAGAAATGTGAGCACTGCCTTCACTTACCCCCAGTACCCATGGCCAAGCCAGGCCAGGTGCTGGCTGAACTAGCTTGTGAACCTCAGGGAGCAGCTGAGGTAGCCAGGAGGCAACTTACCTCAACCAAACGTTTGCTGGTGGCCCGCCGTCTGCCAGGCCCTGGGCTGCCCGCCGGGCCCAAGGCTCTCTGTGCGGGCAGTGACTGTGGGACCAGAACAGACGTGCTTGCTTCTGTCTGCCAAGCATCCATCCCCCTGCTATTCTTTTTTAAAAATATATATATTTTATTTATTTTTTACACAAAGGATGGGACCGAGGGATAGAAAGTCAGAAACATTGATGAGAGAGAAATATAGATCAGCTGCCTCCTGCACACCCCCCACTGGGGATGTGCCTGCAACCAAGGTACATACGTGCCCTTGACGGGAATCAAACCTGGGGCCTTTCAGTCCGCAGGCCGATGCTCTATCTACTGAGACAAACCGGTTTTGGCCCTGCTATTTTTTTCTTAATAATTTTTTTAAAGAAGTGTTTGTTGTCATAGTTTATTTTAATATATATATATATTTTTTATTGATTTTTTACAGAGCGGAAGGGAGAGGGATAGAAAGTCAGAAACATCGATGGGAGAGAGACATTGATCAGCTGCCTCTTGCACGCCCCCCACTGGGGATGTGCCCGCAGCCAAGGTATATGCCCTTGACCAGAATCGAACCCGGGACCCTTCAGTCCACAGTCCGACGCTCTACCCATTGAGCCAAACCGGTCTCAGCCTTTTCTTAATAAGTTTTTATTGATTTCAGAGAGAGTAAGGAACAAGGGGAGAGAGAGAGAGAGAAACATCAGTGAAGCTCCCTGCACAATAGCCCTGCTGGGGATCCAGCCCGCCACCCAGGCATGTGCCCTGACCCGGAATCAAACGGTGACCTCCTGGTTCGTGGTCCAAGCTCAACCACTGAGCCACACCAGCCGGGCCCCCCCTGTTTCTAATGACAGCGCCACCACCTTGTCCTGAGCCTACTCTTCCACTTCCGCCGCCCAGGAAGAGTGGGCACCTGACCCCAGAATGACCAGGCAGGGTTCCCTGCCCTCCTACAACACAGCTCAGGGCGGGCATGGGACCTGAGTGGAGCCAGGGATTCCCACCTGGGAGTTTTCTCTAGAATGCAGGGGCTCGTGAACTTCCACGTGCAGAGGAATCACTCGGGGTGTAGGTTCCCAGCAATTCCTCTAAGAGTCTCGTTAGGCCTGGGAGTGGGGGGGGGGGGGCAGGATGGTGCTGCCGCAAGCTTCTGCAGGGCACAAGGTCAATACAATTACCTGGGCCTGGCCAGGGCGTGGGAGGCTTTAAGGAGTTAAGCTGGATCTTGATGTCTAAGGAGTTTCCTCCAGTAGCATGTGATCCTGCCAAAGGTTATCTGCTTTCTTGCTTGGCATGTATGACCCCAGGCTCTCCTGACCATCCTATCTCCCTGCTTGCTCTTTCCAGTCATATTCATAGGACTGGCCCCTAGAGTTCAACCTCCTTCAGGCCCCGGCCATCCCCTGCTTACCTG